>PVJN01020369.1:0-36033 GCA_004026805.1 Lasiurus borealis
GGGTACCCGTCTGAGTCTGGGTCCCCAGGGTCTCGCCTGAAACTGGGATTCAGTGCAGTCAGAACTGGAATTCAGTGCAGTTGGGAGGTTCTGTCTTCCTCCCACTAGAGAAAGCCAGCAGCACAATCAGCAGTTAGCCCTCTGTGTGCGCGCTCGTGTAGCTCCAGACCTCTGCCTTTTGCAGCTCCCCTAAGTTTTCATGCACGCCTTCCTTTTCACAACAGTCCAGACTCCCCCTGTATGAGTCTTGCCTGGTACTGGGGTTCAGTGCAGTCAAAAGTGGGGTTCAGTGCAGCTGGGAGTTTCCATCTCCCACCTGCTAGAGGAAGCCAGCCAGGCACTCCACCACCCATCCTCTCTACTTGCATGTCTCTGTACCTCAGCTTTTTGCAGCTCCTCTGAGTCTCTGTGAGCCCCTCTCTTTCCTTCTAGTTGTAAAATTTCCACTCAGCCGGCTTTCCTGTGGTTCTGGATGATGTCCATTCTGTCTTTTAGCTATAGTTTTGAAATTTTATGTGAGGCAGCAGTTCAGGTGTTAACCTATGCCGCCATCGTGGTTTCTCCGCAAAAACCTCTTTTTGAGCACTTACTGGGAGTCACCAGATAGGGTCATTCTAAATTAATCCTTCATGTCACTTTCAGTGGCTTTTCATTATCCATGGTTTAGTAAGAGGTAAATTACTAATTCCTCATTATTATGCATCAGGGGAGTGAATAGTAAATTGTTGTTACTGTTATACTTTAAAATTAAATTTATTCTATGTCTAAAATATAACTCATTAAAAAAACTAAAGTTGAAAAACAGGTCTGCTTTTCTTTTAATTTTACTTAAGGTAGAGAAAGGGAGAAAGAGATATTGATTTATTGTTACACTTATTTATGCATTCATTGGTTGCTTATTTTATGTGCCCTGACCAGAGATTGAACCTGCAACCTGGGCATATTAAGATGATGATATAACCAGCTGAGCTACTTGTCCAGGGCTCTGGTCTGCTCTGACTTTCAAAATGAGCATTTATTTCAAAACTAGAGGCCTGGTGCATGAAATTTGCACACGGGTGTGTGTGTCCTTCAGCTCAGCCTTCACCCTCTCCAATCTGGGCCTCTTGCGGGAAGTCCAACTGCCTAAATGATTGGACCTAAACAAGCAGTTAAGACACCCCTCTCACAATCCAGGACTGCTGGATCCCAACTGCTCACCTGCCTGCCTTCCTGATTGTCCCTAATCACTTCTGCCTGCCAGCCTGATCACCCCCTAACCCACTCCCCTGCCAGCCTGATTGATGTCTAACTGCTCTCCTGCCAGCCTGTTTGCCCCTAACTGCCCACCCCTGCAGGCCTGGTCACCCCTAACTGCCCTCCCCAGCAGGCTTGATCACCCCCAACTGCCCTCCCCTGGTGGCTATCTTGTGTTCACATGAGGGCAGCCACCTTGTGTGTTGGAGTGATGGTCAACTTGCATATTACTTTTATTAGATAGGATAGAAGCCTGGTACATGGGTGGGGGCCAGCTTGTTTGCCCTAACGGGTATCCCAGATCAGGGTTGGGGTTCCCTTGGGGCAAAGGGTGGCCTGGGTGAGGGGCCTGTGGTGGTTTGCAGGCCGGCCATGCCCCTCAGTGACCCAAGCAGAGGCCCTGGTATCTGGGATTTATTTATCTTCTACAATTGAAACTTTGTAGCCTTGGAGGTGTGGACCAGCCAGGGTGTGGGGAAAGCAAAACCCAAGCTTCCTGATCACTCCATGGCTGCAACCATCTTGGTTGGGTTAATTTGCATACTCGCTCCTGATTGGATTGTGAGTGTAGCAGAGGAGTCAATTTGCATAATATTCTTTTATTGGATAGAATGTGTTCCTATGGACATACTAAATAAGATCTAGCAGTGGGTCTAAAAATTTCTGCAATTTTGAAGTAGTGATGAGTGTAAATGGCATTTTGAGATAACTAACAATTATTATGAAATGAATATATCTGGGGTTTCTATCAGTAACAAAAATCACAAGTATTGCTAATACTAATTGATTTATTGCCTACATTCATAATAAAAAGAAATGTTAAATTTTATTTAGAAGTTAATGAAACCAAGGAGCCCAGGTTAAGAACTCCCAAGACTAGAGGTCCCCCCAAAACATTAACAGTGTTTATTTCTGAGTAGTGAAAATATTTTTCTTCTTTTCTGTATTTTTCAAAATCTCCACCATATTCAAACTTCTATAATCATAAAATATATCACACGATATTTTCCAAATCAAGAGGGGTGTATTGTTTGGTAAGATTCACGATAGACAATTTGGAAAAACAAAGCAATACTTGAAGAAAATCTTTTAGGAGGAAGAAAAAGAAAAAGGGAAACAAAATCTTGGATGACGATGGAGAAACTTAACCTAACTTTCATCAGAAAGACTTAAAGTTGTGAGGCCGTTACACGACTTATCTTTATACACAAAGGGATCAATTCTTTAATACATGCTGCTGCCTCAGGTCTGAAGCTTCATAACTCTTTAACAGGCCACACTGCCATCCTTGGGCCATTTCCTAAGGAGAAAGAGGGAACCCACGGGCCCCAATTACTCATTGAGTTTATTAATTTTATTATCCACACATTCTGCACCTTCCCCTTTTGCTTACCTCCTAGCTAGTTTCTGCCTACTCCACGCTGCACGCAGTGGTTTGGGAGAGAAAACTCCTGGGCAATGAGATCCCAAATCCTTACCAGGCCCTGTAAGACCCTCCTGGATCTGACCCTTGCCTACACCTCCCCAATTCCCAACTGGATTCCCCAGGCATCAGCCTCTCCGACCTTTATGCCTCCGATAAGTCCACCCAGGTTCAGCCTCAGGGGCTTTGCACTTCCTGTTCTTTCCGGGCAAGGTCCTCCTCCAGAGATCCCACCCAACAGTCTGTCCCTCACCCTAGTCCAGCGGTTCTCAACATGTGGGTCGCGACCCCTTTGGGGGTCGAACGACCCTTTCACAGGGGTCGCCTAAGACCGTGGGAAAATGCAGATATTTACATCACGATGCATAACAGTAGCAACATTTCACGGTTGGGGGCCACCACCACATGAGGAACTGTATGCAAGGGTCGCGGCCTTAGGAAGGTTGAGAACCTCTGCCCTCGTCGCCCCAGTGTCTGTCCGCAGAGTGGCTTTCCTGACCGCACTGTTGAAAGTCATCCCTGCGAGTCATCTTACTTACTGCCCAGAGCACTCTGAAGTTATTTCCGTTTCGTTTCTCTTGCCAGGAAGGGAGCTTCTTAAAGGCAGGGACTCTGGCCACCCTGCTCCCCGCAGCACCCTCCGCTCCCGAGGGAGTGAATAGGAAAGGATGATACCTGTGGACTGTCTCCTTGGGGTGTGCTTTGGCTTAGAAACAGAAACCAGTTCATCGAGATAAAGCACGTTAATAAGCGGCTTAAACTCTCCGCTGAGTTGCTGGCCTCCTACGAGGCTTTGGAGCAGACCAGCGGTTCTCAACCTGTGGGTCGCGACCCCTTTGGGGGTCATAGGACCCTTTCACAGGGGTCACCTAAGACTATCGGAAAACACCTATTTCCCATGGTCTTAGGAACCAACACACCGCTCCTCCGTGTAGCAAAGTGCAGCAATGTAGTTTACTGCTGTCATATGAAAACTGTTACCCATGCTACACCATGATTCAAGACAAAATTTCATTTATTTGTAATTAGAAAGAAATATTTCACAATATATAACTACATATTGTTTTTGTGATCAATCACTATGCTTTAATTATGTTCAATTTGTAACAACGAAAATACATCCTGCCTATCAGGTATTTACATGACAGTTCATAACAGTAGCAAAATCACAGTGATGAAGTAGCAGCGGAAATAACTTCATGGTTGGGGGTCACCCCCACATGAGGAGCTGTCTTAAAGGGTCGCGGCACTAGGAAGGTTGAGAACCAGTGGAGCAGACCATCCTAGGATCGCAGCCCCGTGGGAGCGCCAAAAACTGAACCAAGACAGCTGCGTCCGCTCGCCGCGCGGAACTGAGGCTGCGCGGAGCGTGAGGGGGCGTGGCCACCCCGCCCCCCGGAAGTGGACCAGAGCCCGCGAGAGGACGCGGACGGGCGGGCGGTGGGGGAGGGCAGCCGCCGCGGTGGGCTCGCGGGGTGCGCGCCCCCGGCCATGGAGGACGAGCTGAGCTTCTCGGACATCTACGGCGGCCGCCTGGCCCTGCAGCGCCGCTACTACTCCCCGTCCTGCCGCGAGTTCTGCCTCAGCTGCCCGCGGCTCTCGCTGCGCTCGCTCACCGCTGTCACCTGCTCCGTGTGGCTGGCGGCCTACGGGCTCTTCACCCTCTGCGAGGTAAGGGCCGCGCCGCCCCGCCCGCGCTGCGGCCGGTGTCCGGGCTCGGGGCTGGGAGCGTCTGTGGGGTCGTGGGGGCGAGCCCGGAGCTCTCCGCGGGCCCCCCTACAGCCGTCCGCCGGGGCTCGCGGACTCCGGGACGCCACCCGCTGCTGGACAGCGCTTTACGGTACCTTCAGTGCAGTTTGTGCCGGTACCTCCTCCCTCCCGTGGACCGCCGCTGTGCGCTGGTTCCGCCCAGTGTACGCCGGGCCCGTGCACGACAGCCTAGCACTTCAGCTTCCATGTGCCGGGGACCCGAGAACTGTTCGGTTAATCGTCCTCACCCATCACTTCTCCTCCTCGGGAATCACTGATCCCCATACCGTAGCCATAGACCATCGCTGGCTCCACGGTGTGTATGTTTGTGTAGCGTGTGTGTGTGTGTGTGTGTGTGTGTACAACCACACACACACACACACACACACGTTATTTAAGAGCTTCACATGGACAGGTTTCCTAAACTCTGTTTTTCAAGGCAGCCTATATCCCCCTCCTCCCAACCGCTTCCCCAAATTCAAGTACTTTTTAAAAAATATATATATTTTATTGATTTTTTTACAGAGAGGAAGGGAGAGGGACAGAGAGTTAGAAACATCGATGAGAGAGAGACATCGATCAGCTGCCTCTTGCACGCCCCCCACTGGAGATGTGCCTGCAACCAACGTACATGCCCCTGACCGGAATCGAACCTGGGACCCTTCAGTCCGCAGGCCGGCGCTCTATCCACTGAGCCAAACCGGTTTCGGCAAATTCAAGTACTTTCTTAAAGAATTGTGACCTATCAGAGGTGGGAAGGACTTTTAAGCTCAATTTCCAGACCCATTCCTATCGTCCCAGATGTTTTCACATCTCTAAAATGGAATTAATGTCTGCCATGCCAGCCCCACAGTATTGGGAGGGTCACGCACAGTGGTGTTGTGACAGCCCTCAAAAAGAAAGGAATCCCCCTCACTGCCTTTTTCAGTTTCATCTGTAGTGCCCTGTATTGAATATGTTATTTCAGGAGTGATCTGGTCAGAGTAAGTACAGTAGGAATGTTTATTCTTTAATTTGGATATTGCTTCCATTACTGCATCCTTTATTGCATCCATTGGCTTTTTTTTGCCATTCGAGCATAGATATGTGCATAATTAGGGCTGCCTAATTTGTGTCAAGTTATATCTAAAAGTTTCTTCATAAGTCAATTAAGTTGCCAGGACAGTTCTGCTTTCCTCCCCCCACCCCCTCCAAAAAAAAAAGATTTAATCCTATATAATAAAGAGGTAATAGGCAAATTGACCATCATACCTTCACAAAGATGGCTACCTATGACTAGGCCGGCAGGGGGTTAGTGAGGGACGACCAGATGATTGAACAGCAGGCTGTGTGGAGTGACCAGGCCTTCAGGACGGGTTAATGAGGGATGACCAAATGACTGGACAGCAGGCTAGTGGGGTGACCAGGCCAGTGGGGTGGCTGTGAGGGGCGACCAGGCCAGCAGGGGGCAGTTGGGGGAGACAGGCCAGCAGGTGGGCAGTTCGGGGCAACTAGGCTGGCAGGGGGGTAGTTGGGGGTGACCAGGCTGGCAGGGGGGGCAGTTAGGGGCAATCAGACTGGCAGGCAGGTGAGCGATTAGAAGTCAGCAGGCCAGGATTGTGAGAGGGATGTCTAACTACTGGTTTAGGCCCAATCCCTGGGGTCCTAGATTGGAGAGGGTGGGCTGAGGGGACCTGCCCCACCCCGTGCACAAATTTTGTGTACTGGGCCTCTAGTTTATAATATACTCGAGGCCAGGTGCACAACATTTGTGCACTGGGGTAGTGGGGAGGTAAGAGCGATCACTTAGCCCAGCCAGCACCCCTCGCAGTCTGGGACCCCTCGGGGGATGTCTACCTGCCTGCTTAGGACCACTTCCCCTGAGGGGTCCTTAGCATTGCAGCAGAAGTGGGAGAGGCTCCTCCCACCACTGCCATGCTAGCTAGCAGTGAGCCCACCTTCTGGCTTAGTGGTGCTCCCCCTGTGGGAGCACACTGACCACCAGGGGGCAGCTCTTGCGTTGAGCATCTGCCCCTGGTGGTCAGTGCATGTGATAGCAACTGGTCTATCTGGTTCATTTGCATATTAGGGTTTTATTATCTAGGACTAGAGGCCTGGTACACGAAATCCATGCAGGAGGGGGGGGTTGTGTCCCTCAGCCCAACCTGCACCCTCTCCAATCTGGGACCCCTTGAGGGATGTCCAACTGCCCATTTTAGGCCCAATCCCAATCAGGCCTAAAATGGGCAGTCAGACATCCCTCTCACAATCTAGGACTGCCGGCCCCAACTGTTCGCCTGCCTGCCTTTCTGATCACCCCTAACCACTCCCCTGCTAGCTTGATTGATGCCTAACTGCTCTCCCTGCCAGCCTGTTTGCCCCCAACTGCCCTCTCCTGCAGGCCTGGTCACCCCTAACTGCCCTCCCCTGCAGGCTTGGTTACTCCTAACTACCCTCCCCTGCAGATCTGGTCCTCCCCAACTGCTCTCCCCTGCAGGCCTGGGTTCCCCCCAACTGCCCTTCCCTGCAGGCCCAGTCACCCCCAACTTCCCTCTCTGCCGGCCTGGTCACCCCTAACTGCCCTCCCTGCATGCTTGTTCACCCCCAACTGCCCTCCTTTGCAGGCCTGGTCCCTTCCAATTCCCCTTTTCTGCTGGCCATTTGGTGGTGGCCATCTTGTGTGTTAGAGTGATGGCTAATCTGCATATTACTCTTTTATTAGATAGAATTAGATAGGTTAGAGGCCTGGTGCATGGGTGGGGGCCAGCTGGTTTACCCTGAAGGGTGTCCTGGATCCGGGTGGGGGTTCCCTTGGGGCGTAGGGCAGCCTGGGTGAGGAGCCTGTGGTGGTGTGCAGGCCAGCCACGCCACCCATTGACCCAACTGGAGGCCCTGGTATCTGGGATTTATTTATCTCCTATAATTAAAACTTTGTAGCCTTGAGTGGAGGCCTGGGCCCGCCAAGGTGTGTGGAAAGCTTGGCTTCCTCCATCGCCAGGGGAACCCAAGCCTCCCTCCTGCTTGCTCCTTGAAGCCATCTTGGTTGGGGTTAATTTACATTCTCACTCCTGATTGGCTGGTGAGCGTGGCTTGTGGTATAGCAGAGTGATGGTTAATTTACATATTACTCTTTTATTAGATAGGATGGTCATATGAGGAGGGAACAGATACTTATTAAATGCCCAATGGAACAACAACTTGAAGTTTCTCTTTCTCTCTTTTTCTCTGTATCTCTCTAAAAATAAATTTAAAAAATTTAAAGGAAGGTACTTTCAAAGAAAATTAGAGCTGGTTAATAGTTAAAGTGGTAAAAACAGATCTTATTCAGAAACCACTGTGATAGGAGAAAAAAGACCTCAGTATAGAATTGGGCTAAGTTCTGAATACAGCATAGACAAGTGGGAATTTATAGTCAAGGAGCAGGGTGGGGGTCAGTGGATGGGAAATTACTAAAAGGAAACATCAGGGGCTAAATGGACTTGACAGGATTCTTGCGGAATACCAGCCAGATGGGCGTTCTCTCTAAACTGACTATGCATTCTTTCTACAACTGGGCAATGCAGGCCCAACAATGATGGACACTAGGGTCAGGGGCTTAGAAGAGCTTGACTAGAGTTAGGTCAAGGAGTGCACCTTGTCACAAAGAATAACAAGACACTTCCTGTCTTCGAGGAATGACAGTCACAAATTATTGAATTTCTTTTGATTCCAGGTCAGTGATTTTTTTTCCCGGTGCCATCCTTCTATATAATAGCTTTATGGAAAAAAGAAAACAGTATCTCATGAAAGAAACACACATCAATAGAAAAACACATTTCAATATCAGAAATGATAAAAGGTTGTAAATGTGTCTTAGAATTAAAGGAATAAATGCCATCTTGAGCCCTTAACATATCAGATAGTCATATCAGCTCATCAGTCAGGCTTAACATATCATTTAATCACAACCGAAAACAACTAAGAGCTCTAAATGAGAATCTGTTATTTTCTGTTATTTAACAAAACAAGATGTCAGGAGGTATGAGGGCTCTAGAGGGCATAAAAGGCTCAGTAGATTGTTTTGTTGTTTTTTTCTCATCTTGGTGTACTCTTCTTGTCCTCAACCTAGCTTTCCACATGGTCTGTGAGAGTCCATAGGAGTTGCAGATATCAAAACGTCAGGATTACCTGGCCAATGTGGCTCAGTGGTTGAGCATTGACCTATGAACAGGAGATCACAGTTGGATTTCCAGTCAAGGGCACATGCCTGCTTTTAGGCTTTTTTTTTTTTTAATTGATTTTTTATAGAGAGGAAGGGAGAGAAATAGAAAGTCAGAAACACTGATGAGAGAGAGACATCGATCAGCCGCCTCCTGCACGCCCCACAGTGGAGATGTGCCCACAAGCAAGATATATGCCCCCAACCGGAATCGAACCTGGGACCTTTCAGTCCGCAAGCCGAAGCTCTATCCACTGAGCCAAACTGGTCTTGGCTGCTTTTAGGCTTGATCCCCAGTAGAGATTATGCATGAGACAGCCAATCGATGATTCTCTCTCATCATTGATGTTTCAATCTCGCTCTCCCTCTTCCTTTCTCTTTCTGAAAGAAATAAAAACATATTAAAAAAAAAAAACCCTCAGTATGTAGGAACCTTATCTTCCTTAGATCTCTTTTTAAGATGGACTTGGTTTTCCAGAAAACCCTTCAGGAGATCTTCCCTCAAATCTCATTGGTCAGAGTTGTATCATGTGTCCATTTCTAAACCAGTCAGAAGTGGGAACTAATCATGATTCACTCAAAGTTCTATTAGGAAGGAGGAGTGGTTGGGTTGTATCGATTACACTGTGCTAAGCATTTTATTATTGTTCAGTCTGATTTTGCACTACATATTCTAAAGGAGAGTGCAAGGAAAAGATCTGAGTCCTTAAGTTGCAATTTTGGGAGAAAAATCTTTGATGGTGGGTATTTTGCCGATAGAGGTTCTCTTCCACAGATCTATTCATCATATGCTTTCATAGCTCTGCAGAGCACAAGAGAAAGTGATTTCCTCTTCCCTCATGCATGTTCCTCTTACCTGTTCAACCCACAGCAGAACAAAGGCTTTTTCCTGCATTGCCTAGAGTTGACTCATTAAACAGTCATATGCAGAAGACCATCTGGTAATCTTACTGCCGGTGTCTGGCTCTCTCTTCAGAACAGCATGATCCTCTCTGCTGCCATCTTCATCACCCTCATAGGCCTGCTTGGGTACCTCCATTTTGTGAAGATTGATCAGGAGACTCTGTTAATCATTGATTCCCTGGGCATCCAGATGACTTCATCCTATGCCTCTGGCAAAGAAAGCACCACCTTCATTGAGATGGGCAAGGTGAAGGATGTCATCATTAATGAGGCTATTTATATGGTAAGTATGTAAATGATATCGCAGGCCTATTTGGAGGGGTGGCCCATGGAGTGTGCCTGGATTTGAACTGTTTTAGTACCTAAAGTATTAGATGTCAGAAAATTAAAATTGAGGACTCTCTGCTCCAGTGCTTGCAGTGTTTCCTTTTGGGCTGGCATGTCTAAAACCATAAAAGTAACTTATATTGAAAAAAAGATATGTCCTTTTATATTTATTTATTTTTAGAGAAGAAAGGGGGGAGAGAAAGAGATATTTGTTGTTTTTCCACTTATTTATGACTTCATTAGTAGATTCTTGTATGTGCCCTAACCAGTGATTGAATCACAACCTTGGCATATGGGGATGCTGCCCTAACCAATGGAGCTGCCTGACCAGGGTGTCCCTTTTTAAAGAGACACAGCAAATTCTTATGGACAAGGAGTCAGCATTCAATTTTATTTTTGGCTCAGCTTCAGAATAATCTCTGGTGGTTACTGTTGCATGAGAATGTACTTATCCCTCACTTCAAAAGCTATCAAGTGTTCTACTTAGCGATAACCATTTATGAAAAAGTTTTAGCCATCCCTTGAAGAAAAAGAAAACAAAATGAGTTTTACTTAGATCTCTATTTGGTATATTTCCTTCACTTAGATCTATCTTTATGTGGTATATTTTCTTACAGCAGAAGGTGATTTACTACCTCTGCATTTTATTGAACGATCCGATGGAACCAGATGGGATATCCCAAGTAGTACCTGTCTTCGAGGTGAGCACAGAACACTTGGCTTAACTTTCTTCTCCAAAGAAATCCTCTACCTCTCCCCCACCCCCCTGCATATCCACGGCTACTTCTGTACAGTAGCAATGTAAACTTCTGTTGTCAGGAACATTTGAGGACACCTGACAACTATTTTTAGTGAGAATTAGGATTTTAGTTCTTTCAAGAGCTCCTTTTTGAGGCAAATATAGGCTTTCAGAAATATTACAAATTTACACGTATTTTAGGGAAAAATAGATAGCAATTTCTGCCTGTAAATCACTATTCATCTCCTTGGGCTCTTACAGTTTACCAATATGATTTTATGTAGATGTTAGGGTCTATACATACTGTTATACACTGTTTTGCATCTTGCTTTTTAAATTTGACATGCATATTTTCATGCATCTACAAAAGGCCACTGTACTAATTAAATAATTATAATATCATGTCAAGTATCAGTTTATTTAGCCACACTATTGCTAATTTTTGAAATCACATCCAGGGTATTTTTTGCTCTTCTTTATAAAAAACCACTTATATAAATATAATTGTAATAAGTCCCTTTTTAGGTAAATTCACATATGCAGTTAACTGCCTCACTGCCCTGTTTCTCAAAGGATTTAAGGCAGCTAAGCTAAAATTCTTTTGCATCATAGTTCAAAATTATTTTATTAAAATTTATGAATAGCTTCATGGATTTTTAAAAAATATATATTTTATCGATTTTTTACAGAGAAGGAGAGGGATAGAGAGTTAGAAACATCGATGAGAGAGAAATCCATCAGCTGCCTCCTGCACTCTCCCTACTGCATATGTGCCCACAATCAAGGTACATGCCCTTGACCAGAATCAAACCTGGGACCTTGAGTCCACAGGCCGATACTCTATCCACTGAGCCAAATTGGTTAGGGCACTTCATGGATTTATAGTATTTGAGATTTGGCTCCAGAGATTAGACAACTTTATATATTTTGGGGGGATTTATGCTTTTCTAGTCTTGGCTAACAATGGGTGTGGCTTTTTTAGTTTAGTATGCTGGTAAAGAGATTAAAAATTTTAAATTTGTACCTCTTTAAAGACAGGGACTTTTCATATTTCTTTGTATCTACCTATTACTATTTCTTCTTGTTTTAAACTATCTGTACCTCCTCTCTTAGTCAAGTAGAATCTAGATACTGATTATGTATTTGTAACAATGTATATATTTGGGTAGCAAACTTTTGTTAAATATGCCATCTCATCTTTTTCCCATTCTGTGACTTTAATTCAGTTGTATTACATTTCATTATATACAGTATTTGTCAATATTTACATGTTAAACTGCCCTTCTTTTCTCTGAGGGCTGTTCCACAGCTTGTGACACTCCCCAGGAGGATCTACTTGTTAATCCTCTTTCTTGCTCTTAGATGGAGATCATGACATTTATAGATTACAAACTGTCTTTTCAGAACCGGCTGGGCTGAGGGCCTAGTAAGGGACTCTTCAGCAAGGTGCTGTAAGGCCTGAACTCTGCCCCTCTGAGCTCCCATCTGTGCCTATAGACCCCTTGGTGTGGGTGAGAGATTGAAGTGCACATGGATGCAGCACTCATAAGCTCTCCCTTGTTCACCTTGACTGTGCCTTTCTTCCCTTTGGCCTTTAGAGTGCCAAGCCCCGGCTGGACTGCTTGATTGAAGTGTACAGGAGCTGCCAGGAGATCCTGGCACACCGGACAGCCACATCCACAAGCCCATGAGCCCCAGCATTCAGAAGGCCAGTACTGTCTCTGTGGGAAATGACTCCTAAGCTTGAGGGCTGGTGCTTTTTACTGTATCAAACCATCATGTGGACATGGTCCTAGGAACCAGGATAGATGCAGTGGACCCGAGAGTCACAGCAGGTGACTGGAACTCAGCTCATTGTGTGATGTTGAGCAAAGTGTTCCTGGTATTTCAGTGTTCCCCTCATAAGGTATGTGTACATTACCAACTGAGAGGAGACCTTAAGAAACGGTATGTCAAAGGTCATATTGACAGAGCACTTTGCAAATTTTCTAAGACATTCAAATTTACTTTTTGTTGAAATTGGTGGAGCAAGACATTGGGAAACTGATGTCAGATCTCTTGAGAAAGACAATTTCCAGATATATAAAAGTTAAGAAAATAGTCCAGCCCTTCAGGTATTAGGTTAGTGGGAAGAAATGTCTTACAAAAGACTATACTCTGTCCCCTTATCTCCTTTCTCCGCATGGGGTTAAATATGACTCGCTTAATAAACAGGTCTCTTTCCTAAACATGCACAGTAATTGCCTGGTTCACAGACACCTGCTTTTGACTGAGACATGAATATGGCATTTCAGTCAGGGTGTTGCTCAAAACTTCTTTTGCTAAGAGGAATGAGACAAAAATCTAGACAGAAATTTGACTTTGATTCCCAGGAACATGTTAAAAAAGGATAAACATGCGAAGTATAGAAGCCTTTGCTGGTAAAACAGTTTCTTCTGTAAAATTCATAAACTAAGGTAGAATTCCTGAAGGATTGGGAAGACAGGGTGGGGGAAATGACCCCCAAATTCAGTATGAACACAGCTCCATTTTCCCTTCTTATTTGGGATCCTAACTTTTTTTTGGTTTGTTAATCGTCACCTAAGGATATTTTTTCCATTGATTTTGAGAGTGGGAGAGTGGGGGGGGGGGGAGAGTGAGAGAAAAATGATGAGACACATGGATTGGTTGCTTCTTGCACATGCCTCGACTGGGGCCAAGGATCAAACCTGCAACCAAGCTATGTGCCCTTGATCAGGAATTGAACCCTTTGGTGTGTGGGCTGCCACTCCAACCATTGAGCAACACAAGCTAGGGCAGATCCTAATTTTTTTTTTTTAAACTCCCAGGTAGATAATATTATCCTTACTGGCTTTAGAGACACTGAAGTATCATTTCTGCCTTTTACACCAGCCCAGGAGGGATTCTTTAGAAGCCTGTGGTATATGTGATGTGTTGATGTGTTCCAGGTAGGAATGTCTCAACTAAACCCAAATGCTAGGTGAAAGGCAGGAACAGAAATGTGTGACCAAACACAACAGGCTAATTTTTAAGTTGATAACTTTGTATGGGCCGAGATGATGTAATAAATATCCAGGTGGCTGTTGGCAGAGAGAAGGTTCTCCACCCTGGTATAAAGGAGAGGAAGTGTGCAGCAGCTGAAGTGCTCACATAAATTAGTTGCAGCCGAGTAGTTCTGCATCATATAGCACACACACACATTCTTTCTCACACACACACACTTTGTCAGGGTAAAATGGTTGGTTTTGGGTGCTCTTGCTAAGACAATAGTTTTCAGCACTTTATTGACAAATGATAAGACTGTCTTAGAGCTATGAAATAAAACTCCGTTTCTGATGTTGGAAAATCAGAGTACCAATGAACTCTTTCGTCTTTCTTTGTTAGGGGAGGGTGGAAACAATGATCATCTCTGCACTCAACAGAAGGTCTCAGTGGGATAGGATCATGGTCGGCAAACTGCGGCTCATTAGCCAAATGCGGCTCTTTGGCCCCTTGAGTGTGGCTCTTCCACAAAATACCACAGCATGGGCGAGTCTATTTTGAAGAAGTGGTGTTAGAAGAAGTTTAAAAAAATTGTCTCTTAAAAGAAATTTCAATCATACTGTTGATATTTGGCTCTGTTGACTAATGAGTTTGCCGACCACTGGGATAGGGGGATACTGGCATCGTTAAGAAGGCAGACGTGAAAGCGACATTCAGTTTCTGGGACAGACATCACATGTCCTCTGTCCTCAAACTAATTCCCAGCAGAAGTTCGCCAGAAGTCTTGAGGAGCAAATCCAGGCCCACAAGCCCGAAGGGGTCTCCTGTTTCTGACTCATTTTGGTGGCTCCAGGAGTAGCAAAAAGCAGAGTGCATTTGCTTGGTCTTTCAAAGAGCAGGGACACAGTGATGGCCACCTCGTCCTACAGCAGTGAGCACAGCCTTCACCGAGCCCCGTCCAGTAGTTAAAAGGAGACATGGGGAGGCCAAGTTAGACCTGCCCTGCCTTAGCTTGTACCCAGTTGGGCTTCCAGTCCAGTGTGAGGGAGAGCAGCTTCGATCTCAGCAGGGAGAGCTCCTGTCCTACAAACACAGGAGCTGCTGCCGGAGGGAAGGGGCACTGCAGAGCACCTCGCTCCTTTCCCTCCAGCCCTGCCAACCCCTTTCCCATCTGCGAAAGGAAGTCTAGTTTTAGTGAGTTCTAGGCTTTTGTCAGAGTTGGGGTGAATGGGAAATTTTGGTCCTCAGACTTTGAGGATGTTGGGAAAACTTCAAGTATAAATCCCCACATGAGGACGTATAGAGAATACAACAGATTCGCCTCCCCGAGGGTGCCACTGGGGAAAGCTCTGATGGCACTGACGCCCTCAGGAGCAGACCTCTCTCTCTGTCTAGAAGCAGGCAGGATCCAGAGCTCAGGACTGTTGTGGGGGGGGGAAACACAGTGGTTTTTATACTGGGCCTGGCTTCTTAAAAGTTGGGCCCTGAAACATAAGGCACCTAGAGAATAGAGGCTTCATGGACACTGAAATACACACTTCACAGAACAAACCAGGGCAAGGGTGTTGGACCCATCACAGTGGTGCCATGCCCCAGGATGCGTGTCTCCAACCCCAGAGGCACCAGGTGGTGGCGGGGAACGGGGCAGGAGAAATATTCACAGCAACGTTGGCCCCTTGGCAGCCCGCGGAAGAGAAGCGAAGAGCTGCTGTCCAGTCAGCTCCCAGGGCTGGTGGGCAGCAGGTGGCTTGGTGGGAGTGTTCACAGTTATGGAGCAATGGCTCATGTAGCTGGCCATGAGGAGAGTGGCCTCTGCAATCTAAGGAGAAACAAAGGACATGAACTAGCCTTGGCTCGAACACTGGCTCTCTCTCACTAGCTGTTACTCAGGGCACACAGCCTTCCTGGGCTTCAGTTCCTTTCTCTCTTAAAATACCCACCCGGGAGAAATTGTCCAAAAAGGGGGTCATTACTACGGTTCAGAGGCCCAAAGAAATGGGCACCTATTGGTCTGGAGGTCCTGTGAGATGCACAGTACCCCCGAGAACAGGTGGCACTTCCTCTCTGGCTAGCTCCCAGCCGGGGCAGAGGCCTCCCTGGAGCAAAGGGCCCACATAGCTTCTCCTTTGGCAGGGGGGTGTTAAGAGGAGGAGATCTGGCAACCTCCAACTTTAGGAACAAAGCAACAGGGTTTCCAGTGAACTCTCGGAGTCAGGAACCTATAAACGAGGACTGAGGTTTCTGAGTCTTTGTAATTCTTACTTTTGCTAGTCAACATTTCCTGTGGGAATAAAGCCCTTAAGGCAAAGGAGGTCTTTGGGTGGAATTCAAGACCCCGAGGACAGGGGAGCACGTGCAGACTGTCCCACTTGGTGACTAGTGTTGGGACAGCAGAGCCCAGGACGAGATGAGAACATCTTGGGGCAGCTGCCCTGGTCCTGCTGCAAGGGGAGTAGCGAGTGAGCACCCAACGCCAGCCTGCCCGGTGCGGAGGCTGGAGAACAGGAAAGATCATGTGAAGGACACAGGAGTAGCTGGGCCAGCGTGAGTGCCCTCCCTAGCCAGCCCTCCCTGCCCAGCGGTGACTTCCGAGCAACTCCACCTGAACCCTTTGGAGCCATGATTACAGACAAGGCCGAGTTTCCTTTGGGGCAGAGCCCTTCTAAGATACGGGCACAACCCCAGCTTCCTCTCTCAGCTCCAGGTCCACCTCTTCCTACATTAAAGCTCAGAGGAAAGCGTTTCAGTAGCTCTCAGACACACCTTAGGAGCAGCCATCCGGAAGGTCAACTTTTCAATGTGTCCTTTTCCAGAGCTCTGGTCTGGAATGGATCTGATCACAAGCATGAAGTCATCCCGGCAGCCACCAAAGGTCGTCACTGAAGAGTAGGGATAGGTGACACGCACTTGCTGTGGGAAAGAGCGAGTTAGTCCTGAGGAAACTCCACCTGCCTCCCGAGCTAGGAACCAGCATCCTGTCTCTTCTGAGCACAGAGAGCTTAACCAGGAAAGAACTCAGAATCTGGAGACACATCTCCAATGTCTACATGCTGTGTCTAGACTAGAGTAGAGCAGTGCCTGGTGCTTGGGCAGGGGGTAAGGAGAGGGGGTATGGTCACCTCACTCGTGCTTTTGAGTCGAGAGAGAAGAAAAGACTCTCTAGGAGAAGGAGGGGACAGGGAGCCAGCCCTCCTCCTTCCTTACCATCGTGTTGTGGTCCAGGATACTGACGCCATCCTCATTCACAGCAATCCACACCAGAGGGTTCTCCTTGGAAGACGGTGGTACAGGCTGGGGAAATAGGAAAACCTCATCAGACACATCCACAGCGATGGATTCTCAACCATGAGAGCTTTGTGAGGAAGAAGGCACACAGGGATCTGCTAGGCTAGTGGTCAGCAAACTCATTAGTCAACAGAGCCAAATATCACCAGTACAACGATTGAAATTTCTTTTGAGAGCCAAATTTTTTAAACTTAAACTTCTTCTAACGTCACTTCTTCAAAATAGACTTTCCCAGCCATGGTATTTTGTGGAAGAGCCACACTCAAGGGGCCACAGTTTGCCGACCATGGTTCTAGGCAGTGCAGTGATCCCCAACGTTTTCCTTATCTTGGGAAACTTAAAAGATGGTATTTGTACAGCATGCTGGAGTGAACAGGAGGCATCTGGCCTTGGCGCCCTGGCTACCTACTAACAATCCCGAGTGGGAGGAGATCACAGCCTATCCCGCCACAGCCCACCAATTGGGAAGCTCTGTGTGTAGAAGAGGGCATCCCTGGCTGCTCTGTCATGGGCGTGGGGAACAGACTGCTTCCTCCCAGCTCTCAGACACTGACAGCACTCCATCCAGTCTTTCCCAGCTGGAGTGCATCTTACTTCAATCAATTTCACAGGGACTGTAAAAGAAATAGGAAAGCAAGAATGCAATCTTACGGGCGATAGACCATCCCAGTAAGAAAAGTGGCTATTTAGTGGACAGTTCCTGGAACGACTATTTTTGCTGCCAGCGTTGCAGTAGGGCAATCCCCAAAAGGCATGCCACCTTTTTCAGAAGCTTTCCCCACCTTCCCAGACCAAGTGGGACCCTGTATTATATGTATGCCTTTATAACTAGTTGATCCTATCATCTCCCCACCAGGGGTAGCATTGAGAAAGAAGTCAATAAAGGAAAGATGAGAGACACCCAGAATGAATCCTGGCCCCAAAGCAATGAATCACAGAGAGGAGTAGGTTAGAAATGGGTGGAGAGAGAGAGACCCCTGGTGGTTGCTAGTTTGCAGGCAGGTGCTGCAGACCAGACTCAAACCTGACCAGATAGGGGACAGTTGTTCTAGAAGGTACTTGGTGCATTTCTGAGGGTGTGGTCACCACTTTTTCCAGTAGAAACCACTTGCACTTACCTGAGCAGCAAAGAGCTTAGCACCAAAGAAAGGCCATTTCCGGGCCACAGTCAGGTAGATGCGGATGCACTCAGGAGGGGAGCAGCCTTGCAGTGCCCCCCACTTTGTGGTCAGCTGATCTACTAGATGTCTGGATGGACAGATGGAGAGAAATGGTGCCGTGAAGTGCCACCATGTTTTCATGGCAGCTCTGAGACCTCCCTAAGCCCGCAGCCCGCATCTCCCACAAGACCCCCGTAAGTCCTTGCAGCCTACCTCAGCTGTTCGGTGGGTGTCCCATATCTGTAGCGCCTTGGGTAGAACCTGTCCAGCACCTGTTGTAGATGGTGCTGAGCCTTGGAAGGGGGTGTGCTCCCAGGGCTTGGCGAGAGGTGCCTCTCCAAGTCCCCAAATTCTACCTGTGATAGAAACACATGGAAGCACAAGTCAAGAATCTGGATATGGTGGGGGTGGGATAGGGGTAGGCTGTTGAGAAAGGTGTAGTACACCCTTTTTTCAGAACTTTACTGGGGAGGTGAGAATGGATGTGGAAAAAAAACTTCTTGTGAACTGGCCCTTTATCTCGTTTCACAGACACTAGAGATAAACAACCTTAGAGTGCTGGAATATTAGAGATTATCTTTCATTTTCCAGCTGAGGTTAAGAGTCTTATCCAAAGGCACAGTTAATTAGGGGCAGACAGGGAAAACAATATAGAAATTCTGGCTTCCAATCCAAAAATATGGGACATAGATGCTACAGATCCTAGAGTACAGCAGGTCCTCGAAGAACAGTTTCGTTCAATGTCATGTCATTATAATGCTGATGAGATGTTTTGCTTAAAGCTGTAGAACCAGTTGAAGATGCCAAGTGAGGACTGACTGACTTTAGCAGAGTTCCAAATGTGACCTTTGGAGTCAGACACCTGGCTCAAATCCCAACTCTGCCACTCACCAGCTTTGTAATACTGGCCAAGTTACTTAAACTCTCTGAGCTTCAAGATCCTCACCTATTATGTGGGAGTGAGAACTAAATGGGATAATACATCCTATATAATAAAAAGCTAATATGCAAACAGACCGAATGGCAGAATGACCAGTTGCTATGACACACACTGACCACCAGGGACAGATGCTCAATACAGGAGCTGCCCCATGGTGGTCAGTGCACTCCCACAGGGGGTGTACCGCTCAGCCAGAAGCTGGGCTCACGCTGGTGAGCACAGCAGTGATGGTGGAAGCCTCTCCCACCTCAACCCACCTCCACAGCAGCACTAAGGATGTCCCACTGCTGGCTGAGATCCACTCCCCACCTAAGCCGTCAGTGAGACATCCCCTGAGGGCTCCCAGACTTCGAGAAGGCACAGGCTGGGCTAAGGAGACTCCCACCCCCCTGAGTACAAGTGGGCCTAAACTGGCTGTCGGACATCCCCTGCGAGCTCCCGGACTGCAAGAGGACGAAGGCTGGGCTAAGGTACCGCTCCCGGAATTCCACGAACCTTGTGCACTGGGTCTCTAGTATAAAATATTTAGCACAGGGTTCTCAATAGAGTACTTATACATGTTTATTATATTAAAGATAGTTATTAGAGAGAGAGAGAGAGAAGGAGAGGGAGGAAAAAAGGGAGAGAAAGACATTGATGTGAGAGGGAAACATTGATTGGCTGCCTCCTGCATGCAGCTTCCAGAGATGGAACCTGCAACCCAAGTATGTGGCTTGTCAGGGAATTGAACCAACAACCTTTTGGTACATGGGATGATGCCCAACCAACTGAGTCAGACAAAGTAGGGCTAAAGACCAACTATTATTATTTCCCCCCCTTTTTCAGCAAGTAGATCTATGGGAACCATACAATATCCCAGATACCTTGACAAGATGGCCTCTAAAGGTAACAGGGAGAAGAGTCAAATTCTGAATGTGTGTTCCTTTCCTAATTCTACTTAAAATGCTTGACAGCTTTAAGTACAAATGTTATCGCATACATTATGTGATATGCATTAAGAACATACTTAGTACAACCTTGTGGGGGTAGGTTGGAGGTATCTGTTTTTAGTCAACAGAAATGGAAACTAAAGCACAGACAAGTAAAGATCTCAGAGCTTGAAGGGGCCAGGACTCAAACCCAGGCCTCTGGATTCCTGCCCAGAGTTCTGCACGCAGCCATGAGGAGCTCTGCTGAGTAAGGAGCCAGGGTCAAGGCCACCCTCTCCTGTGGCACCGCCCATCTGCAGAATCTCCTGCTCCTGGCTGTGTGGCACATCCTGCCTGCGAGTCCAAAGGTGGTGCCTGACCCTCCTGATTCCCAGACAGACCCGTACCTGGGCCATGAGGGCAGCCATCTCCAGAGCCAGCTCCTTGTTGACAGGAAACCTCCCTGCCACGATCTCGCCACTGGTCTGGAAGGCAAGCAGCAGACGCTCGCGCTCCGTCTCCCCTTTGACTTGACCCCGAAAGTACAGCCTACAGGGAAGACAGCGAGAAGCCAGGTCAGCTGGGATCCCAAAAGGACGAGGTCCTCCTGGCATCTGTTTAGCTTGACTCCCAAAGAAAGAAATGGCTCCTTTTATGCCATTTGTAAGCCTATTTTCTATTGCCTCCAAAATATTTAAGCAAGCATGACACAGAGCCCATAGTTCTCATGGCAACTGTAGCATGTGGTTAATTCTGGACACACCATTAGACTTACGGGATTTGGTGAAGGGATCTGGTACCAGAAATCACAACTTATTAGGGAACTGGATGAGTTAAGAAGCCAAGAAACTAATGGAAACTATTTGCCTGGAGGCCCAGCTGGGATGGAATTTTCTTACTCAAATTGGTAAAAAGTCAGGATGCCTACTTCTGTATTTCCTTGAATTGGTAAAGGAGCAATTTATTTCTAGTTTTAAATTTAGGGCTCATACAAAATCTCACTCTTTTAAGGTAACACATGCAACCAACTCATGACGTTGGTCTGTTTTCTTGGTGTGTGTGTACGCATGCATATGTGTATACATGCAATATAGGGACCAAGAGCTGAGCTGCCCCGTCGGCCTGGCTCCCCAGCTAATGAGCACCATGTGGTGCACCATGTGGGCCTCCTGCCTGTGCACCCAGGCGCAGCCCTCACGCCTGGCCCCACCCTTGGGCGTGCTCAGGACCTGCTCTTGTACATCAGCCTCACGACACGCGTGCCACCCTCAGACTTCCTGGAGTGCAGCTCCTTCAGGGCTTGTTCCCACTTGGAAATGGCATCACAGATCTTGAAGAGGCAAAAGACAAAAGTCAGAAAAGCACCTATGAGGGGCATGAGGTCCAGACAGGGCTGGACCCGGGCAGAGCAGCAGGGCAGAGTGGAGTGACTGTCCTCCATGGAGAGGATGACCTACGGGGCCAGGACCCCAGGTGCCTGCGCTTCCTCACAGACGTGGCGTGAGCAGCAAAGCAAAGCTTCTCCTATTGGTCTTCACATCTGAGTCCCACCCACCCTGAGGCAAGACAGGCCCCAGTCAAAAACCATGGCCTCACATCACCAGCTCCCATCCCATCCCACCCCACTCTCCGCTTCAGCAAATATGCCCAGAGGCCCACTGTGTAGTAAACCCTTGCAGGTGCCCCCACATTAACAGAGAAGGCACGTAGCACAGTGTTTCCGGCAACCATACAGGACTACAGGCCTTTGTCCTGCTGCCACAAAGCAGACGGACCCAAACCCTCACGCTCATCAAGTGCTACAGCACATTCCCTCAAACACTTAACATGTGCCACGGCTCTAATCTCAGACCACAATACAAGATGGTCCTCAGTCCCATTCAAGAGCCTTTAATACCCAAGTACCATAAGGACCTACTTCCTAAAAATGTGGCTGAACCTGTAGGCACAGCACAGGCCCTGGCAGACACAACATCCAGGGACGCTGGGCATGCAGGTGCCTACCCGTGTCCCTGTGTGCACATTTATGCCCGCATGTGTGTAACCAGCAGGCTCGGTCGGGCTGCTGCTGAGAAGTGCCCCCTGTGCTGCCCACACCAGCTGAGCCGCAGCCACCACAGGGAGAGAGGGATACAGAGCTCTTCTCTCCAGGGACAACAGCACTAACACCATTTCTCTGCCCACGTGGGTACGTTTCAGGTGGCATAGAAAGGCGGGCACCTTGGGCTCAGCACCAAACAGGCTGTGACACAGCTAGACACCCAGCAGGACAGGCTTTTCCCCACCAAAAACCCCAAAGCCAGGCGGTGGGTCAGCGGGGCTCGGGGCTCAGCGGAGAGGCCGTCACCTTGACGCTGCCCTGCAGGCAGTGTTCCAGGGCCCGGCCAGACGGATCGTCAGTGAAGAGGGCAAAGCCCGAGTGGGACGATTTTCTCATGCCTGTCTCCTGGTTCAGCCGCTGGAGGAACTCGTCAACTGTGGAGGAGCCATCGAAGCCCACCACCTGCAGGGAGAGTATCAGCCCCGGGGAGCCTTGCTGAGGGACGCTGCGTCCAGAGGCAGGAAGACATGCCTAAGAGGAGCCAGGGCGGATGCAAGGGCCAAGGAGACATCCGCTCTGGACTCACACACAGAGGGTGCGTGCCCAAGGGATGAGCCCGCCCACTGGAGACGAGTCCGTCATAAGCTCTGGGTGCCCTTTACGCTTTTTGGGAGGCCCTTTCATGCCGTCTTCTTGGTCAGTGTCTCCGTTTCCTGTTCACACAATGGGTTCACAGATGTACTTCCAGGACATCAAACAGTGGAGTGCTTTTGCGATTCCGGCTCCTCTGTCCTGCCACACTGGCACTCACCCCCACTCCCATCCTCAAGTCCCAGGCCCATTCTTTTACTGGTTTGCTCATCAGGAATCTGCCAATCCTAAGGGGGCTTAGCACCGGCCCGGCCCTAAGGTACTCCCCTCTGGAAGAGACGCAGGACAGGGCACGCGCCCGCCCTCACCTGGTAGGTCCCGTTGGCGAAGTGCACGGGGATGCTGAAGGGCAGGGAGTGGTGGAAGGGGTTCCGCAGCAGGATGGACACCACCTCCATGCGCGACGGCCTGGCTTCCCGCTCCCCCGTCTGCAGGGTCCGCTCCACTGCCCGCTGGCAGTAGGTGGCATACTGGCCCGTTTCATTTCTACCAAGACAGGTGAGGAACAAGGGAATACCATGGAATCCACACCTCCCTGCCACCTTGGTTCCCAGCCCACACTTGGCCAGGACCACGTCAGCTGCTGGGGCAGGCTGTGAGCCAGGCCCTGGAGATGGACCTGAGGTATTAATTTGCCTTTCAGGGCCCATATGAACATGACAACAGAGAATGGCACTTTGGGAATAATCCCGAGGCAACAGCCCCCACAAAACATCCATGCGCACGTGAACTGGTGTGCAGAAGCCCAGGACTGCCCAGACCTCCACATGCGTGTTTGTGTTTACAGCCACCAGTGAAGTCCCCATGGCCACCGAGCAAGTCTCAGAGGGCGGGCGGATCCTACCCCGTTTCCCCCGTGACATGCCGCAGCGGGAGTGAAGGAGCAGCAGGGAAACGGCGCTCACTCACCTGGGGTCTGCGTGGCGCTGGAGCTGCTGTTTGATGTACCAGAGGAAGTGGTGCTGAGGCAGGAAGAGCGGGGCGCACAGAGCCAGGAGCTGCCAGCACTGCAGGCACGGGCAGCGTGGGGTGAGTGTGGGCCCGCGTGCCCCAAATCAAGGACCTGAGCTACAAAGGCCTTTGGCACTCTCTCCAACCCGGAGCCCCACCTTCTCCGGGTACCAGAGCCAACTGGGTCAGGCTTTGACCAGAAGAGCAACCGCACAAGCTGACTGCACACAGACCTCATCCAAAGGGGCCCAGGGAGGGCAGCTGTGCCGAGGCGGCTCTGAGCACTGCCCACTGGCCACCAGGCTCAGGATACCTACAGTCACCTCCCGCTTCCCACCTCCTGGGCAGCTCCTGAACGCTCCCCACCGGGAGCCCGTACCTGCATGAGGGAGTACTTCTGAGGCGGGCGGCAGCTGGTCTGCTTCATGAGCTGGCAGTAGATCTCGCTCTGCAGCTCAGGGTGAACCAGGCAGACCTGCAGGGCCCTCTGGACCAAGGACACGTGGTAGTCCACCGAGGCGGCTTCCACGGGCACGTTGATGAAGAGCTGGCAGCACTGGCAGGGACATGACAGCGGGCAGTGGCAGGTGCTGAGGCAATGGGCAGACGGGGCCACCCCCAGGGCTCGGGGGCTTGTTCACAGGGAGAATGTTTCTAAGGGGGAGCACTGCCTGGGAGCACTATGCTTGTGAGGAAGGCTACATCAGGCTAGAATCTTTCCTTCTTTAAATGTTTCTATTACATAACCAGACATACTCATTTTCTGAAAAGACAGAATATTCAAGGCAGGCACACAAAAAAAAATTCTAAAAGAGGCCAGAATCCCTCAGGTTCAGAAATAACACAGGCCTGCCTTTTCCTGCCCATCACAGGAGGCGGGAGCTCCCCCGCTGGGAATGAAGGCCAGAGCTTCCGCCTCCCTGTCCTACAGGACGTGGTGGGGACCCTGTGGGACTCCCCCAGCCTCCTCAGAGATCCTTCAGTGGGCCACCCCTAACTGCATGTTCTCCTCGCCCGAGGATCACCATGGGGGGCAGAGCCTGGGCACATGGCAAGGGCGTCCCCCACCCGGAGGTGGGCTGGGGGTCCCCTCCCACTTTACCTTGAAGAGCTTGAGGGCCTCGGTCTGCAGGGCCTCGGAGGGCAGGGTGGTGAGGGACGTGTACAGCCCATCTTTGCTGTAGCACAGCATGGGGTGCTTCCAGAGGGGGGAGTCTGCCAATGCACAGCAGCAGAGAGCAGCACAGTTAGCCCTGGCGGGGTCTCCTCACAACCCACCCTTTAATCTTCGGGGAGACAGGGTGTAATGTCTGGGCCCACGGTGGTGCTGGGTTTATGTCTGGAGTGCGGGGCTCACAAGCACAGCTCACAGGAAGGCGGCTACTGCTCTGATCCTGGGGCTGCCACAGGGCGAGTGTGCGAGGCGTGGGCATCTGCGTGCAAGTGTGTGTGTGTGTGCAGGGGAGGCCCGGCCTGCAGGGTCAGCCTGGATGGAGGGGGGGTGTACATCAGCTTGGGATCGACGAGCTGTGGCTGCAGTGGAGGGGGTGTGGTGTGCTGTCAGCGCCTCCAGCTCCTCAAAATCAGTAGCAAAATAAAGAGCCCAGGGACCTAGGCTTAGGTTTTGCTTATTACAACTCTCACTATAGATTCACCAGCCCTTTCCCGACCAGCAAAGCTGCAGGTGACAAAGTAAAACACTGGCCCAGGGCACTGGGCAGGCTGAGGGGTGACCTCAGTCCCTTCATCGGAGACAGGGGCCTGGAGCTTGGGATGGGGATGCCCTTTTCCAGCTACAATGGTTTTAAAACAGTGTCGGGGTCCAGCAGTGCTTTTTTGGGTTCCTGACCAACAATTACCCAGCCACTGCCCAACAACCCAGGCCGAGATGGCCGTGCTGGCCTTACCTGGGTCTCCCTCATCATCCTTCAGTTTGCCAATGAGCTGCTCGTAGGCGGTCCCCACCTTGGCGCTGCTGCCCCCTGCAGCCACGGTGAGATGATAGAGCCACGTGTCCTGGAAGAGGAAGGAAAGCCATCTGCTGGGGCTGGGTGGGGGGTGGGGCAAGAGCTCCCTTGAAGGGGCCAAGCCCAGGTGGGGCTCAGCTGGGTTGGAGAGCAGAAGTCCGGGCCTCCAATGTCAGAGAGGAAAGACCTGGGATCAAACCCAGGTTTCTAAGCTTGTGGTTCTACCTCAGGGAAGAGATGGTCACTGGGAACAGGTCAGTGTAAGGAATATTCCCAACCAGGGACTGCTGGTGGCCAAGATGTCCGGGAGGGGAATCAACATGAATATGGAGAAGATGGGGGGGAAGAGAGAAGGGGCGATGAGAAGCACAGGTCCAACATGGCCGTGGGGGCCCGCCCGCCCTTGCCTTCTCATGCTTGGTGCCAATGAGGAGGTAGGTGGGGCTGCGCTCCGGGGGGTGGATGCCCAGGGTGCAGTGGGAGGAGAGCAGCCGCCCGGTTCCTCCGGCCTCGTAGTCCTCATCCGAGTCACAGGACCGGTCGACCTCCTCTATGCGCGCATCCTGCACCGGCAGGTGGCCCAGGGGCCGCTGCGGACATGAGGCTTCCATGAACGGGAGAGCCCGGGCACAGGGGACTCCTCTCTCGGAACCCTTGGCCTGCAGGGCTGGGAACCGTGGGTGAGGACAGACAGATACAGGAGGGAGACGAGCGCTCGCTGGCTGCCTGCTTGGGGAACAGCGGCCCGACCCCACCATGTTGGGGCCATGCTCTGGGGAGGGAGCCCGCCAGCTGGCGTTGCACTGGCTGTGAGGTTACGGGGTAGACGGGAGAGTGGAGCCCAAGGAATGGGGTCTAGGGGGTGAGGGGATGGTGCTGCCTGAGGCCGGGAGTACCTTGTCCTCATGGCTCCGGTAATAGTAGAAGGTTCTCCCGACGAGAGCGCACCAGACCAGCTTGGAGTGGCCATGCTTTACCTGCGAGGCAGAAACGAGCGGGCATCACCAGAACCAGGGGCCCTGAGTGTATCCGGGCCTGGCAAAGGGAAGCCACAGGGAAGCAGACGGAAAAGCCCCTGATCAAGCGCAGGTCCTCAGTGGAGATGCCCAGCCTCCCTGAGGGAACCGGCCCTTCCATAGCGAGGGGCCACGGTGTGCCACAGGCACACCCCGTCCATCCCAGCGAGACCAGGCCAATCAGGTGTCCTGTCCCAGGAGTGTGACGGAGGAAGAAGCTGCCTTAGCAGAGGCTGGAGTGTAAGAAAGCGGAGAGGAAGGGAAGGGCAGGGAGGCCATATAAATGGTGTGGGAACAGCAGACGCACACAGAGAGGACTGATAGGGACAGAGGCAGAGAGAGAGCCACAGCACCCACTGAGCGCGCCCCAACAAGCCGCTCTGCCTGCTGGCGGCGTGTGGGCCCAGTTCAAGCGCTTCTTTGTTAATGTCCCCCTGTACTTGGGGTTAACATGTGTGTTTTGGCTCTTTGCAACCAGAAGAGCCCTCACTAAAATGCCTTCAGGGCTGGCCTGGGATGTTATATGTTTTCAAGGAGCCACACCACCCTCGCTTAGGTCCCACCTTCCCACTATTCAGACTGGTGGGTTCAGGTTGGGGTGGGGGACCCCTAATGACCTCAAAATGGGCACATTCCTGGTCTTGAGAATAACTGTTGTTCTAACAACCCCACCCTGTTTCCAGGGAACCCTCCATCCCCGTGGGGTCAGACGGTGTTTGAAGCCAACCAGCTAATCCCCGTGAGGAAATAAATCCCTGGAGGAGCCGTGGATCAAGAGGGGACCTCGTGCACCTTGGCACTCCCGCACCCGAATCCGGCCCTCAGAAGGCCCACCTTCCTCCCGCACCAGCCGCAGCCATACCTTGGTCAGCCAGCCCTTCACGGTGGGCTTGGTGCCGCCCTGAGGTAGGGCCGGCGGCCCGAGGGCCTGGACCTTCAGCAGCCGCTGCAGCACTCGGATCCACTCCTCCAGCAGGCAGGGCGAGTCCGCCGTCAGGTAATAGGTTTTCTTCTCAGAGACGAGCTGTCAGGAGGGGGATGGGGCGGGCCGGGAGACAAGAGGGTAGAAGAACAGAAACTGGCTCTGGGTGGCACAAACCCAGCGCCCACTGGGCCGTCTGCTCCCCACCCTGGTACTTGCCCCTTCTTTTCCTCTTCGTCTAGCTCTCCCTGCCTCTCCTACCTTCACTCTCACTCCCATTCTGTGTCCTATTCCTTCCTTTGGACTCACAAATTAGGATCACACCCAGGTGTCTCTCACTCATGCCCGTGTTGCCCCACCTCTGTAACCATCACAGCCACATCCAACCAGCACCTCCCTGCCTAAGGTTCTAGCTGTGAGGACCCTGCTCACCTGGAAGGTCTGTGCACCCTCCTCTCGAACAATCTGGCATCGGGAGTTCAGTTCCACCTGCCCTTGAGGTTTGCGGATGATATCACTCTGTAAAGAAAGGAATGGACTCACTCCAGGTCATGGCAAAGGCGGAAGCGATTCCACGCTTTCCTGGGCTATGCCTGGTGGGGAAGGTGTTCTGCGTCCTGGGTCTAGCCAAATGGAGCAATGGGTAGACCTGGGTCCCTCTGACCCAGCTCAAAAAGCATAGATTGAGCCTTTCTTTCCTTTTTTTTTTTTAAATTCTACAAATACTTTAGATTACAGTATACAATCACTATTATTTTGTATTAGTGTCAGGCGTACAGCACAGTGGCTAGACAATCACAGCCCTCACAAGGGTTCTGCTGTCCTTTCCAGCACCCACCTGGCACCACACACCGCCATGACAGCATTACTCTTCTCCCTGGGCGGCACCGTAAGGACTAATCGTACTTCTCAATCCCTCCACCTTTCTTGCCCTGCCCCCTAACTCCCTCCACTCTGGCAACCATCCATCTGCGCTATCTTTAAGTCTGTTTCTGTTTTGTTTGTTCATTTATATTGTACTTTAGATTGCACATTTAAGTGAAAACATGTGGTGTTTGCCTTTTTCTGACAGACTTAGCAAAATACCCCCTAGGTCTATCCATGCTGTCGCAAATGTAAGATTCTGTTCTATTTAGACCGAGCCTTTAAAATTGGGTCCAAAGCCACCAAGCTATTACTAAGCTATAAAGCCCTTACATTTTTTTCTACTACATCGTTTATATCAAGTGTGGCAAATAAGTGGCTTATATATCACCACTCCCATTCCCGGTGCCACTGCAGACATCACTAATCGATCAGAGCATGCCTGCCTATTGAGCATTCTAGGCCCAGAATCCTTAACAAGGTGTTTGAGACAGCCACGACCAATCAATGAGACTTGCACAAGAGACAAGGCCTTTTTGCTCTCCTTAAAATATAGACGTTGGTTACTGATCAGGGAGGGCCTGTCAAAATAAGTCTTCCTAATTCTGAACAGTGTTAGGAAGGATGGGGAGGAGGCAATGGGCTCTCCTTTTTAAAAATGTTTTTATTGATTTTAGAGAGAGAAGAAAGGATAGAAACATCAATGATGAGAGAGAATCATTGATTGCTGCCTCCTACATGCCCCCTACTGGGGATCAAGTCCATAACCGGGCATGTATCCTCACCGGAAATGGAAGCGGGACCTCCTGATTCATGGGTCAATGCTCAACCACTGAGCCACACTGGCCAGGTGGGGCTCGCCTTTTAGAACAGTTCTTTTCCAGAACCAGGTAAAAGAAGAATTCAGCTTCTAAAGGAAGGCATGTCCAAGCCAACTCATCTAGGGTTGCCTTTGTCTCCTCAGTGCTGGATTTCACAGTGAGAACCAATGACCAGCCTCATGGTCTGTGTGTGGCTCAAAGCCTCTCCCACCTGCCAGACCTCTGCCCTCTGGCATGGGCTGCGCTGCCCCTCTTCCAGCTCCCCTCACACAGTCCTGGGGCTGGGTGGGGTCCCTCAGACGACAGTCCTGAGGAGGGTCTCACCGGGGACTTGTAGTACAGGATCTGTCCCTGTCTCAGGACAAACCAGCGCCTCTTCCACGTCTTCACCCGGCTGCCCATTTTCAGCAGGTAGCCCGACTTCTCCAGCGACTCCTGCAGGGGGAGAGGTGCAGAGGGGAAGGGCAAAGAGGGGAATCACTGAGGTGTGGACATCACACAGGCCCACGTAGCCCAGCTGAGTCACTGCTTTGTCACCAGTTAGGAAAAAAATTGAGTACCTATTGTGTGTAGGGCACTGTGTCTTGCTAAGGGTTCAGGGAGGACTACATCAAACATGGGTGGCCCTGCTGTGGGAGAGTCCTGCTGGCTGACCATGAGGGGCCTTCAGGAAAGGGCTGACCTGGAGCTTTCCCACAAAGAGGAGCCAGGAGAAGCAGGTCAGCCATTGAGGCAGCAGGGAAGGGAGAGGTGGGGGGAACAGCGGGCCCATCCATCAGGCTGGGGCGGGGGAGATTCAGACAGGGCAGCTCGGTGGTGTGGAGCAAGGGCTGGGGATGGGATCTGGCTTTACTGCTGGCTGCAGAGTAGCATGTCTCTGAGCCTCAGGCTTCTCATCCACAGAATGGGGTGATAATCCTGGGAGGATGGGAGGACACCTGAGACAGTACATGCAAAGCACGGAGCACGGTGCCTGGCACTGGAAGGACTCAGGAAATGTTAGCTCCCCACATCCCAGCATCAGCCTGGAGCTAAAATGAGGCGCTTTGTGTAACCCCTGGGGTTCGGTGGGCCACCGTGGACCGAGGGTCCCGGGCAGGCAGCTCCCACCTGCCCCGCCTCAGCCCCATCCGGAGGGCCACCCCAGCTCACCCTGCCCAGGCTCGGCCCCTCAGTGGAGTAGGATGAGGTGCGCTGCAGTTTGTGCTCAGGCTCTGAGTAGTCGCTGTCCAGGGAGCAGGCATCCGGGGGGATGGCGTAGTCGCCCTCCGAGCTCAGAGAGGACATGGAGACACCTGGCCAAGGGGGAGGAGCCGAGGCCTGTGTCCCATGCCACCCAACCCCAGCTCCTCACCCACCCGGGACCCCCGAGTCTGGGGCTGAGGGTCATGGGCAGAGATCAAGCAGGGACCCCACGCGTGACTGCCCACGGGAGGAGGTGAGGGGCCCCTTGTTGCCCACACCCTCCGCTCCCCTGCTCCGTACCTCTCTTGATGGCCCGGGGGCTGCCTAGCCCACTGGTCTTCCTGGGCTCAGAGCAGGGAGCCGAGCTCTGGAAGCTCGCCTGGGAGCTGCAGTCGTCATCGGACCCAGAGGACTCGTCCACAAAGGGCACGGTGCTGATCTGCGTGACTCTCTGCAAGACGGCCCCCTCCCATGCAGCTCAGGCTGCAAGGCAACCCCACCCCCCGACCTGCACTCCGGCTCCAGGGGCTCAGGGCGTGGCCAGCACAGCCTGTCTGGGCACGAGGACGCCACTACCCAGCCAGGCCACCCACCAGACAACTGTCCCTTCCCCACCTTTCCCCTTGGGCTGACGGGGGTGGGGGGAGGGAGGGAAGTGAAGGGATATACCATCCTCTGTGGTCCCTAAAAGAGCTGCCCCATTCCAGCTGAACACCTAACCACTGTGACCCCTACTCCCTGCCACTAGGGGGCCAGAAAGCCACACCACAGCCCGAGTGTGAGGACAGGAACTTCACCAATGCGTGGGGACTAGCAAATGAGACCATCTCTCTGACTGACATTTGCTAAGATCGCTTAGCTCCACGCTGGTGAAACCGTGGTGAAAGGCTCTCTGTAGTGTGATGAAGTCTGTTTAGAAGACCACTTGGCACTGCCTGTCAGACTTTAAAGTCCGCCTCGAGAACTCTGTCCTCTGGAGGTATGTACATGTGAGTGCACAGAGATATAGTGGCACAATGATGTTCATCACACCATTGACTTTAGAGAAAAACAGAGATGTGTCCTAAACTGTCAATCACTGGAGGACAGGTTAAGGTAGCTGGGCATCTGCCTGCAGGTACTGGACAGCCTACCAGGGGAGGTACGGCAGGAGGGTCTGGCACAGAGAACAAGCAAGGGGTAGAATGACATGTAGTGTGACCCCCTCGGTCAGCATGCACGTGTACGTGCAAGCGAGCGATAGCGACTTTTTGTGAACGCATTTGTAAACCCAGCAGAAGGCCTTACAGAACGAACACCAGACCATGAATGACAGTGGCCCCAGGGCTGGGAGCTAGGGAAAAGCAACGTGGGAGGAAACTCCACTTTTGGCTTTTTATTCTTCTATAAAAAGTTTTACGAAGTATAACTGTTAGGATTTAAAAAACTAATCATGAGACAAAAATGCATATAAAACATGTTGCCCTTTTATCTGATTTTTGTTTTAAAAAGTGTGGGGATGTATGGAGTTTATATGGGAGTGTACGTCTGAACACGTAGAAAGTTCTAAACGAGCCCCACCCTCCGGGACATGCGTGTGACAGGATGGGGGGAGACAGGTGGAGCAGGCATAGGCTTAACCTTTTACTTTTCCTTTGCCCACAATCCTATTTATTCAAATTTTTGTAAATGTAGAATTTTTCTACTAAAAGTCTGATAAAGATAATAAAACTAAAATGACTGATGGTGTGGGTTGCGCTTCTTGCCCAGAGTTTTGTGTGTGTGTGTGTGTGTGTGTGTGTGTGTGTATGTGAGAAACCTGATCCTGGGGGCGGGTGGGGAGGGGACAGCCGTCCTTGGCAAACAGCTTCTTACCCCCTTCAGGACTGTGTAGACAGGCACCGTGCAGTTCTTGTAGACAAGGCCCGAGAAAGGCCCCGGGGACGAAAGAGAGGGAGGCCTTGAACCTGGAGGGCAGGGAAGAGGGACACCATGAGTCCATGCTGTGGCCCAGGACGGGGTGTGGGGCCATCAGAGGGAGGAGGAGGAACGCTGCAGACGAGTTCCCTGAAACAGCTCTCGGGAGACAGATCTTAGGATAAGGGCCAAGGCCTTCAGTCCCATTCCTGCCAAGGCGAGTTACCAGTCATGCTACGTGTCTCTCACAGCCCGTGGGGATTCTGCGGCTGGCCCGGAGCTGGGGGCACTGTGGTGGGGACGGGCCTCTCTCAGGGGCTCCCATACATCAAGGTACTGGGGCTCCTTCCACCCGCAGCCTTTACTGCAGTGCAGGTAGGAGGGGCTGGGCTGGGGTACCCCTCCTCTAAAGTCCCCTCCAGCTCTCTGATTGGCTACAATACTGTTCAAGGCCACGCCCACCCAGCATGTAATGGGCGGAATCTGCAGTTTCCTTTTCTCTCCAAGGCAGCCCTGGCTGAGTGATTTCCCCTGAAACTCACCTGTTGGGGGGGTGGGGAGAGGTGGCTGGAAGTAGAAATGGGGTGTCAGGTGATCAGAGCCCTGGGTGTTGCCGAGCAGCCTCTCCTCCCCTGCATGTCCACCCTGTCCACCATGGGCACCCCACTTGGGACTCACCGAAGCAGGTGGCACTACTTCGGGGAGGTACGTCCGAGAGACACATGCCTGACGTGGCCACGGCATAGATGCGGCTCTCCTGGAATGAGAGGGCCCAGGAGGGTCAGAGCCCATGGCTATGCCCGCCCCAGCCCCTCCTGGGTGTGGGGAAGAGCATGGCTTTGCAGGCAGCCAGACCTGCATCCACACCCAGGCTCAGCCGCTTACAGGTGGGACAATCGGGGGAGTTATATCCTTTCTGGGCATCAGCTCTGAAAGGGGGTAATAGAGTCAGGTGTTGTGAGAATCCAGTTAAATTATTAATGTGAACATCTAACACCTGGACTATAACCTGTGCCCAACAGCTACTCACCTCTCTGACCCCTTCCTTCAGCTGTGGGCGGAGGGTTGGGGGGGGTGGAGACAGGGATGGAGGGAGGAAGGAGACTCTGAGGAGAGGGGTTGGTGGCGTGCCTCTGAGCCTGACCTATTTCCCAGCTCTTGGGTCTCAGGCTCTCACTCCAAGAAGTGGGGTGTTGACCACGAGGTGAGGGCATGACCTTTTGTAAGTCAGCATGGAAGCTGGGACACCTATTTTCTCTACAGTAATAATGTCCCATCCTGGCTAGGCTTTGGTCCGACCCACAAAGCCTGAGTAATCTCACTGGAATGGAGAACCCCACTTTACAAGCCGCTGCAGACAGGGATGGGAACGCCCACCCTGAACTCTAGCCTCTCCCCTGGACGGCCCCACCTTGCTTTTGCATATCTCCTTTCTGCTTTCAAGATAAACAGACAACAAAGGCCCCCTCAGGTGACTGGTGAGTCACACGGACCAGGGAAGGTCAGCTCAGGGGGCAGGGCAGTAAGGCTGAGGCACCTGGGGGAGGGAGAGTAGGTGGGGGTTGGGGGTGGGGGTGAGGAACGGGCTGGGATGAGATCCTCAGATGAGGGCGTGGGAATGTAAGGTAAGAAAAGGCAGTGAGGAGGGGCCCTGGGGTGGGGCGGATAAACTGGGAGCAAGTAGTAAAATGAGGCACCAAGCCGACTATTACTCTCAGTAATGGCGGACAATGAGAAAGCGAAGCTTGAGGATTCAGGTTCACCATGATTTAGGGGTTTAGGCAACCATCATTGAACTAATAGGAGTGTTTCACAGAAGGTCAGCTATTGTCTAATAAGGGCTACTTTGGAGGTCCATAGAAAAGGGGCTCTGCACAGCCTAAATTGGCAAATCCAACGCCCTCGGATGGGATGGCCTTGTGATTCTCAGGCTCGGTCTTCCTCCCCACACCCACCCATGCTCACTGCCCAGTTGGTCTCCCCTGAGAAGCAAGGCTGGGCACCCTGGCCACTGTGGCTTCCTAAGCCGATGGGAGAGCCTGTCTCAGGGCCTGGGTGGAGCCCAGCCCCGCTGGTCCCTTGCTGCGTGCTCCCTCGCTGCCCACCTCGGCTTTAGGGCTCCAAGAGCATTTGTAATGACAAGGCCACAGTGACCAAGAGGGAGGGTTCTGATGGCATGCCAGCCTGGCCTGGCCCTCCCCCGGTTCAAAGCCTCTCCTCCTTGTCCCGCCTGCCCCTTCGCTCCTGGTCCACCTGCTGCTTCCCTGCCTGACCCTCCCCGTGGCCTGCCAGGACCCTGGGGCTTCAGCGATCCTTGGCCTGTGGACCTCCCAGCCCTCCCCCAGCAGGTGTGTCTTGAGTGATCCAGGTCGCCCTGTGACAATCACTGTTAAGCACACAGCCCACAAGCCTGGGGTGATGAGGCCCCAACTAACAGCATTTCAAAAGGGGACCCTGAAAGGTGCTGCTGAAAGGTGGGCCTCCCAGGCAGCGATGTGGGGGGTACCTCCCAGCACACAGTTCCCTGTGCTGCCAGGGGCCGGACAGACATCCCCTGCGGTGCTGCCTCCCAGCATCTCCAGGGGGCAGACCTGAGGGAGCGGCTGACTGACAGCCACTCTCCGATGTCCTCTAAGAGGCAGGAAGCTGGAGTCAGAGCCGGGCTCTGGGGCCGGTCCACCACCACGAGGAGTGATAATCTTTTGGGGCCTAATTTTACTACTGGTGCCAATTTATCTGCCCCACTCCCACCCTTCCCGGAACACCCTCACTGCCCCACGTGTCTTACTGAAAGCCTGGTCCCTCGCTGACTACTACATGGCCTTGGGCATGTAACTAAGTCTGTAGGGAGAGCAATTCCCCATCTAAAGAAAAGCAGCACCTAACTCCTTGCACAGACAGGCAAGGAGTCTGGGCCTGTGGTGGGCTCGGCGCTCAGCTTTCGACATCTGTAATCTCATCTCACCCTCACCATGATCTGTGCAGCCTTAGCAATGCCCATCCCCACCCCCTTTCCATTTAATGGAAAACCTGAGGCACGGAAGCGGAGAGAGCAGAATCGAGTCCGACTTCACGGACCTATCACCCAGCTCGACAAAGATCAGTGTGTGGCGGTCCGTCCCATCGGTATCCCCACCCAGATCACTGATTCTGAAGCCGCCTCCCCTCCACCCACCCACCCCAGCACGGCGTTTTACCCTGTGGTACAAGGAAGGATGCCAAGGCTCAGGAATAACATCAGCCAACACTTCCGGGCCACTTCCCATGACCCACTACTGCAAGGACTTGTTACCATTAACCCTATAAAGCAGGCACTATTGTCCCCATTTTACACCCAGGGACACCGAGGCACAGAGCTTTAGTCACTTGCCCTGGTCACAGAGATAGTGATTCAAACCTAGTGATTTGACGTTGGAAGCCCTGCCCTTAGCGCCCACGATGTACCACCTCTAAGAGTCAGAGAACCAACAAGAAGACGTGTGCACCGCCCCCCACACCACCACCAACTTGGTGAGTGGCACACGGTGGGCACTCGCTTAGGACATGAGAGCTGGCCTCCGCCCAATCACTCCAAATCCCGGCTCTGCCCTGGCTGGCTGGGAGCTCTGGGCAGGCCTGGAGGCACCTGTTCCTGGAGGCACCCTGAGGACAACCCGGGCCCTGCTCGGTGTGTGGCTGTGCTCGAGCACACTGTCACCTCGTCAGCCCTGCCCAGCCCCCAGGTGGCCTCTTACCCAGGAGGGAAACCGGTGCAAGGGGGGTGTGGGTGGTTTGCTTCCCAAATCCACTTCCAGCAGCTCCGCTGTGGAGACCTTCCGGCTCTCTCGCTCCTCCTTCCTCCCGGCTGGGGGTGGCTCCTCCATCTCCATCTTCTCTGGTTCCTCCTCGAG
>PVJN01020370.1:0-36091 GCA_004026805.1 Lasiurus borealis
TGTGGGTTTGTCATATATGGCTTTTATTATGTTGAGGTATGATCCTTCTATTCCTACCTTGCTAAGAGTTTTTATTAAGAAAGAGTGTTGGATTTTGTTGAACGCTTTTTCTGCAACAATTGATATGACTGTGTGATTTTTATCTCTCAATTTGTTTCTGTGCTGTATCACATTTATTGATTTGCAGATATTGTACCATCCTTTCATTCATGGGATAAATCCTATTTGCTAATGGTGTATAATCTTTCTGACGTACTCCTGGAGTCAATTTGCTAGTATTTTGTTGAGGATTTTGGGATCTATATTCATGGGGGATATTGGCTGTAATTCTCTTTCATTGTGTTATCTATATCTGTTTTTGGTATTAGGGTGATGCTGCCTTCATAGAAAGAGTTTGGAAATGTTCCTTCCTCTTCAATTTTCTGGAATAGTCTGAAAAGAATGGGTTTTAGTTCTTCTATGAATGTTTGATAAAATTCCCCTGTGAAGCCGTCTGGCCCTGAGCTTTTGTTTGCTGGAAGCTTTTGATGACTGCTTCAATTTCTTTCATAGTTATCAGTGTGCTGAGATTTTTAGAATCTTCCTGTGTGAGTTTTGGAAGGTTGTGTTTTTCTAGAAATCTGTCCATTTCCTCTAGGTTGTGAAATTTGTTAGAATAGAGTTGTTCATAATATGTTTCAACAATCCTTTGTATTTCTGTAGGGTCTGTAGTTATTTCCCCTCTCTCATTTCTGATTTTGTTTATTTGTGTCCTCTCTCTTTGCTTCTTGGTAAGCCTGGCTAGAGGTTCATCAATCTTGTTCATTCTTTTGAAGAACCAGCTCTTTGTTTTGTTGATTTTTTGTATTTTTTTTTTTTTGGTCTCTATGTCATTCTTTCCTGCTCTGATCTTTATTATTTCCTTACTTCTGCTCACAGTGGGCTTTTCTTGTTGCTCTCTTTCTAATTCTTCGAGTTGTTGAGTTAGGTGATTCATTACCAATTTTTCCTTTTTTTTTTTTTGAGGTAGTTCTGTATTGCTATAAACTACCTTCTCAGCACTGCTTTCATTGTGTCCCATAGCATTTGTGTTGTTCTGTTTTTATTGTCATTAGTCTCCAGAAAATTTTTAATTTCTTCTTTTATCTGATTTATAACCCAATCATTGTTTAGTAACATGCTATTCAACTTCCAAGTGTTTGAATTTTTTGGAATGTTTTTATTGTAGTTTATTTCTAATCTTATGCCATTGTGGTCTAAGAAATTGCTTGATAGGATTTCAATCTCTTTGAATTTGGAGAGACTTTGTTTATGGCCCAATATGTGGTCTATTTTTTAGAATGTCCCATGTGCACTTGAGAAGAATGTGTATTCTGTAGCTTTAGGGTGAAATGCTCTGAAGATGTCAATTAGGCCCATCTGATCTAGTGAGTTATTTAGAATTGCTGTTTCTTTGCTGATTTTTTGTCTAGAGGATTTATCCAGAGATGTCAGTGGTGTATTAAAATCCCCTAGTATGATTGTATTGTTGTTGATCTCTTCCTTGATATCCTCCAGGAGTTTTTTTATGTATTTAGGGGCTCCTGTATTAGGTGCGTATATGCTTACCAGAGTTATATCTTCTTGATGAATTGCTCCTTTTAGTATTATGTAGTGGCCTTCCTTATCTCTTGTTATAGCCTTTACTTTGAGGTCTATTTTATCAGATAAATGTATCGCTACCCCAGCTTTTTTCTCACTTCTATTTGCATGAAAAATGTTTTTCCATCCCTTCACTCTCAGTCTGTGTGAATCCTTTTCTCTGAGGTGGGTCTCTTGTAGACAGAAAATGTATGGGTCCTGTTTTCTTAACCATTCAGCTACCCTATATCTTTTGATTGGTGCATTTAACCCATTTATGTTTAATGATATTATTGACAAGTTCATGTATGTTGTCATATTTTTCTTTAGTGTTTGTGTTTTTTTGTTTTGTTTTGTTTTGCCTTTCTCTTTTACAGCAGTCCGTTTAGCATTTCTTGCATTATTGGCTTGGTAGTGATAAACTCTCTTAGCACTTTCTTATCTGTAAAGCTCCTGATTCCACCTTCAATTTTGAATGATAGCCTTGCTGGGTATAGTATTCTTGGGTTCAGACCCTTGTTTTGCATCACTTTATATATGTCATTCCATTCCCTTCTGGCCTGATGTGTTTCTGTTGAGAAATCAGTTAATATTCTAATAGGGTATCCCTTGTAGGTAACTTTCTGTCTCTCTCTGGCTGCCTTTAAGATTTTTACTTTGTCATTAGTGTTCGCTAATTTAATTACGATGTGTCTTGATGTTGGTTTTTTTGGGTTCAGCTTTTTCAGACTCTGTGTACTTCTTGGACTTTCATATTTCTTTCCTTGCCAATATCAGGGGAATTTTCTGTCATTATTTCTTCAAATAAATTTTCTATTCTTTGCTTTCCTTCAGCTCCTTCTGGTATCCCAATTAAGCGTATGTTGTTTCATTTTGTGTTGTCCCAAAGCTCCCTTAGGCTCTCTTCTTGTTTTTTAAGTCTTTTTCCAGTTGTTGCTGTGTTTTTTCCTACCTTGTCTTCTAGTTCACTGATGCAGTCCTCAGCCTCTTCTAGTCTACTGTTTAGGCCTTCCATTGTGTTCCTTATTGCAGCTATGTCGTTCTTCATCTTCTCTTGGTTTTGTTTCATGTTGGTGACATTCTCATTCAGCTCCTCATAGTTCTCATTGAGTTGTGTGATAATTGTCATTGAGTTTGTGTATTTGTCTTCCATCCATTTAAACATCCTTAAAACCATTACTCTGAACTCTTTCCCTGAAAGTCTGCTCACTTCAGTTTATGTAAGTCCCTTTCTGGTGATTCCTCTTTTTCTTTCCTTTGGGGATTGCTTTTACATCTTCTCATGTTTTCTTGTAATGTTTTAATTGTAGATCTAATTGTTTTACTACCCAAGTTTTTTTTTGTCTTTTTTTGGAGCAGGGGAGGCAGGGCAGGGGGTGTGGTGGTGCTACTGGTGTATTCTCTCAGTTGTCCTGTGTTTGTTAATTTATGGTAGTTCCTACTTGAGTTATTTGGGTTCTCTAGATGTAGATATGCAAGCTTGAGCAGCACAACTGTGGTGTCTAGAAGTCAGCTGCTGTGGAGAGTAGTGTCCCTATTTTTGCTGTTTTACACCCTTAATTGAGATCACACGTGTCCAGCAGAGATACACAGTGGCACCAAGGACCCGTCTGTCGGGATGATATGTTTCAGGGGCGTACACCCTGAAGAGGCATGGCTGTGGTGTCCAGAGTTAAAAAATCACACCCGCGAGGGCTCCCAGGGGCTCCCAGACACTGTTTAGGGGGTGGACCACCAGAAACGCGCTGCTGAAAACCCGCTTTGGGTGATGGCCTCGAGGGCGCACTGCAAACACCGGTTAGCAGGGAGCTCCACAAACCAGATAGGAGGGTACGCCACACACAGGGCAACCAGAACACACAAACACAGGGACTAGGGTGCCACAGAGGGGGCGACCCTGACTGGCAAACGCAGGGACTAGGGTGTCCGCAAACTGGTGCTAAGGCCCGCTGCACACCGTGCATGTGGTGACCTGCGAGATTGCAAGCCGGGACCCCTGTGTGGCCGCTGCCGAAGCCGAGCTGATGTTGCTGGGGAGGGGGAGGTTGCACTCACTGCTTTGGAGGTGGAGGACCCAGGATCCACGGGAATGCAGGGTCCACGGGTCTGCAGGACTCTGGCTGGAGTGGCTGTTGGGTCGCAGGGCAACTCCAATGCCCGTCTAGCTGGCGGTGTTGGTGAGTCTCCAAAGGAAGGCCCTTCAAGATGGCGAGGGCTCCGCGCCCCAGTTCCACAGTCCGGGGAGTGAAAGCCGCGATGGCAGTCAGTCTCTCCCCGTCCGAGAGAGCCTGGACTGCCAGCCCCCACTGCGCCCTCGAGAGTAAACTGTCCCTCACTCAATCACACACCCACCACTCACATCCACACACTCTCTTTTGTCCCTCACTCACTTCCTCTCCCTCACCTCTGTCCTGCCAGCTGCCATCATCCCAGCTATCCGATATAAACTTTTAGAGAGTCAAATTAATAAAGTGAAACAAGACGGAAAGTGATAGGTAATAAAACAAAGGAACAATTCCAAAAGATCTGTTCCACTTTAATTGAAGAGGATATAAGATTTTTTTAATGTGCTGGGAAGGGAAAAGGAGAGACAGGGAGAGACAGATGAGACAGTGTCCCAGATTTCAGCATAATGAGTATTAAAATTTCAGCATAATGAGTATTAAAATATCAAGTACACAGCACAATGCAAGAAAAGACACTACATGATCTCACTCATTTGTAGATTATAATGAACAACATAAACTGATGAACAAAAACAGATCCAGAGACAGAGAAACATTGATCAGATGCTCAAACCTCAGAGGGAAAGTAAGGGAGAAAGGTGGTAAGGGAGAGAGATCAACCAAAGTACTTGTATGCATGCATATAAGCATAACCAATGGACACAGACACCAAGGCGGTGAGGGCATGAACGGGAGTGGAGTGTGGGGATGGAGGGGTGGGGGTAAGAACATTGGGAGGATAATGACACATATGTAATACCTTAATCAATTTAAAAAATGGGGAAAAAAAAGGAAAAGACACACATCAAGGCATAGCATCACATGTATTCAGAGTACTGTAGCTAACAAAAGTTGACAAAGAGAAAATAAGAAATCCTAATAGTATCTATCAGATTTATCAAAAGCAACAGAGGAACTGAGGTGGAAAATGAAAAACTACTCTAAAATTCTGATTAAAGATTTCCAATGGAAAAAAAACTGTACCTCCTAAAATCCAATCTAGCAAAGTTAAGGTCTGATAACAGTTTTTTCCTAAAGTAAGATTTTCATTTCTCATGCACTCTTCTTTCAAAGTAACTGGAGAATGTGCTCCATAGAACAAAGATGTAAACCAAGGAAGCAGAACTCAAGAAATCCCACAAACATGTCATTTTAGTACAAAGATCAAACCATGCCTTCCCAATCTGCTGGCAATAAAATCCCAAAGTGACTACTATTCTGAAAATCAACTAGCCCAGCTAACACACTGAGAGTTCCATGAAAGAAGTTTCTGAAAAGGAAAACAAAAAACTATTTTGATGCTTAGATATGTTTCCACAAACCAAAAGATTATATACTTGAGGTGTCAATTGAGGAGGTACATTTGTGATGATGGTAAAGAAAATTAATAAAATCAAGAATTAAGACATTCATAACTTCTAACTAAAATAAAAAGATTTAAAAGAAACAAAATCATAGATACACTCTGACTACACTTGTCACAATTACGTAAGTACTAGAGGTCTGGTGCATGAAAATACATGCACTGGAGTGGGGGGTCCCTCAGTCTGGCCTGCCCCCTCTTACAGTCTGGGAGCCCTCAGGAGCAGGAGACAATGGCCCCATCACACCTCTGCTGCTGCCACTGCCAGCAGCACAAGCCTCAGCTGGCTCTGGTTACCTGAGCCTCAGACAGCCCTAAGAGGCTAGGCAGCCACCATCAGAGGCTTGCCTGCGCCTAGGGCCAGCCCTGGGTGGCTGGGGCTGAGGGTGGGTCTGGCTGCACTGTGCACCTGCTGCCCCCACACCCAAGCTGGGCTGAGGAAACTGGGTGCTGCCATCTTGTGTCTATGGGAACTGCCATCTATGTGATGGTGTGGTGGTCAATTTGCATATTCCCTATTTATTAGGTAGGTTTACATATTTTAGTAAAAATTGTGATACCAAACATTAAAAAGAAGTGAAGTGCATGGTACAATGGGTTCAATTAAGAGCTGCATCTGATGTAGGACTTACGATGTTCCAATTTTCACTCCTGGCATTGGTAAATTTGTCTTTTCTTCTTATCTTAGTCTTTCATAAAGAAAATAGCTTTGTTAAATTAGCTGTAATGTTATTAATTTTTATTTCAAAAATTTCTAAGCTTATTACATTTCTTCTACCTGTTGGAGGAGTAATTTTCTCTTTATTTTTATAACATTTTCTGATGATTACACTGATGATTGCTCAGAGTTTCTTATCTAAATTATGCATTTAAAGCATAAAATTACCCCTCAGCAAGTATTTAACTCCACCCCAAAGTTTTAAGTATGAATTTATACTACTACATGTTTCAAAATATATATTAATGTGTCTCTTAATTTCTTCTGTGATATGATTTATTTAGAATTTATTGCTTAACTTAAAAAAATTTAGGGATTTTTCTACTAATCTTTTCATTATTCATTCTAGATTTATTTGTGTTGAATATACATTCTAAAGATTTTAGTCATTTGAAATTGTTTCAGCTTTATTAAGGTATTACTAACAAAATTTGTATATACTTAAGGTATGTAATTTGATATTTTAATACACATATATATTCTGAAATAATCAGCACAATCCCAGGGGTTGGGTCTAAACTGGCAGTCATACATCCCCTAAGGAGTCCCAGATTAGAGATGGTGTAGGCTGGGTTGAGGGACACCCCCTCCCCATGCACAAATTTTGTGCACCAGGTCACTAGCTAATTAATATAATCATTACCTCAGATAATACCTTTTCCTGAATAGAACTCTTAAGATTTACTATCTTAGCAAATTGTAAATATACAATGGAGTGTTGATAACTGCATCACATTGCTGCACATAAATCTCCAGAACATATTCATCTCACTAACTGAAAATGAACAACTTGACCAACATTTCTTCACTTTCCATCATTATTTTACTTTCTGCTCCTATGAGTTTTACTTAGATTCCCCATATAAATATTTATCCTTTTGTGACTGGTTTATTTATCTTTACATAATGTTCTCCAGATTCATCTATATAGTCATCAACAGCATGTCTATCTTTTCTGAGGATAATATTTCATTGTGTATATTTTTATATTGAAACTAGAGGCTCAGTGCGTGATATTCGTACATGGAGGGGGGTTGTCCCTCAGCTCGGTCTTCACCCTCTCACAGTCCAGGAACCCTTGGGGGATGTTCCACTGACAGAGCCAGCAGTTGGACATCCTTAGCACTGCTGGGGAGAGGGGAGAAGCTCCACTGTGCTCGTCAGCAATAAGCCTGGCTTCTGGCTGAGTGGTGCTCCCCCTATGGTAGCACACTGACCACCAGGGTTGAGCATTTGCCCTCTGGTGATCATTGTGCATCATAGCAACCGGTCATTCCACTGTTTGATTGATTTGCATATTAGCCTTTTATCATATAGGACTAGTGGCCTGGTGCACAAAATTTGTGCATGGGGATGAGAGTGGGGGACCTCAGCCCAGTCTATACCATCTCCAATCTGGGACTCCTCAGGGGATGTCCAATTACCAGTTTAGGCCCAATCCCTGACCAGCAGTGAGACATCCCTCTTGCAATCCGGGACTGCCGGCTCCTAACCTCTTCCCTGCCTACCTGCCTGATTGCCCTAATCACTCTGCCTGCCAGCCTGCTCACCCCCTACTGTCCCCCACCCCCGCTGGCCTGCTCAACCCCAATGCACCCCCCCTGCTGGCCTGCTCACCCCACCTTCCATCCCTGCTGGCCTTCTTGCCCCCAACTGCCCCCCTTCTGGCCTTCTCACCCCCAACTGCCCCCCACCAGCCTCATCACCCCCAACTGATCCCCACTGACAACCTGCTTGTCCCCAACTGCCCACTCCCTTGTTGGCCTGCTCACCCCCAACTGCCTTTCCCTCTTGGGCCCTAACTGCCTCTACCTTGGCCCCCGCCACCATGGCTTTGTCCAGAACAACTGGAAAGTCTCCTAGAAGGTCTCCCGGTCTAATTAGCATATTACCTTTTTATTAGTATAGTCAGAGGCCTGGTGCACAGGTGGAGGCTGGCTGGTTTGCCCTGAAGGGTGTCCCAGATCAGGATGGGGGTTATCTTGGAGGGCCGGGCAGCCTGAGCAAGGCGTTTGTGGTGGTTTTCAGGCCAGCCACAACCCCATTGGGGTGGGGGGTCCCCCCTGGGGACAGTGCTAGCCTTGGTGAGGGGCTGGGACAGTTTGTAGGCCAGCCACAACCCCATGGGGTGAGGATCCCCTCTGGAGGGATGTGGCCAACCTGGGTGAGGAGCTGAGAAATGTTTTCAGGCTGGCCATGCCCCCCATGGGTATCCTCACCACAATGGTGGCATGGCCAGCCTAGTTGAGGGGCTGAGGGCCATTTTCAGGCCCCTCCCTCAGCAGCCAGCCCTGACGACCCAAGCCTCCCACATGCCCAGTCCAGCTCCATGGCTGCCGCCCACAGGCCCTTCCTTCAGCGGCCTTCCTTCGGTGACCCAAGCCTCCCACCCACTCTAGCTGGCTATGTGGCTGCCGCCATCTTTGTCCTACTAATTGGCACACTCCACTCCTGATTGGCTGGTAGGTATCACAAAGTGATGGTCAATTTACATATTTCTCTTTTAATAGTGTAGATTCTTTAATTCATTTTTAGTTAATTTTTGTGATTGGTATAAGACAGAGGTCCAATTTTACTTTTCTGCATGTGGCTATCCAGTAGTCCCAATTCTACTTGTTGAATAGACTATTTTTTTTCCTCTTGATAGTTCTTAATGAACTACTTAAGTTTTGTATTTTATATATGCATAGTGGGGGGTTTCTGAACTCTTGATTCTGTTCTGCTGGTCTATGTGTCTGTTTTTATGCCAATGGCATACTGTTTTGATTACTATAGCTTTGTAATATATTTTGAAATCAAGAAGTGTGATGCTCCCAGCGATGTTTTCCTTTCTCAAAATTGCTGTGGCTAACTCAGGGATTGTGTGGATCCATAAAAATTTAAGATTCCTGGCCAATTTGGTTCAGTGCTTAGAGAATTGTCACAATGTCTAAAGGGGCTCAAATTCTATTCCAGGTTAAAGACATTTACCTTGGTTCTGGGTTTGATCCCAGCCCCCCCCCTTTGGCACATTTGGGAGGCAACCAACATATGTGTCTCTCTCCCCCTTCCTTCCTCCCTTCCACTCTGTCTGAAAATAAATGGAAAAAAAAAACTCCTCAGGTAGAATTACAAAAAAATAATTTTTTCATGGCCAATGTTGTTCAATAGTTGAGCATCAGCCCATGAATCAGAAGGTTATAGTTTTATTCCTGGTCAAGGCTCATGCCTGGGTTTCAGGCTTAATCCCTAGTGGGTGGCATTCAGGAGGTAGCCTACCAATGTTTCCCTTTCATCAATGTTTCTCTCTCTCTACCTCTCTTCTTTCCTCTTTCTAAAATTAATAAAAATATTTTTTAAATAATTTTGGATTATTTGTTCTATTCCTATGAGAAAAAAATCCATTGTGATTTTTATAGGAATTGCATTTCTTTGGTAGTATGGACATTGTAATAACATTAATTCTTCCAATCCATGAACAGAAGATATCTTTCCATTTGTTCATGTCTTCTATCAATGTCATAGTTTTCAGTGTACAGATCTTTCATCTCCTTGGTTAAATTTATTCCTAAGTATTTTATTGTTGTTCTTGCTCTTGTGACTGAGATTATTTTGTTTCTTTTTTAGATAATTCACTGTTAGTGTATAGAAGTGCAAAAGATTTTTGTTTGTTGACTTTGTATTCTGAATTTACTGAATTTGTTTATTAATTCTAACAGTTTGGGGATGGAGTCTTTAGAAATTTCTATATTTAAAATAATTTTCTATAATAATAAAAGCATAATACACTAATTAGACCAGATGACCTTCTGGTTGAAGCTGGGGTTGTGAGAGAAGCCCAGGTCCCAGGTGCCAAAGGGAAGCCAGTGCTGGCAGCCAGGGAAAGGAAAGCCTACTCTTAACAAATTTCATTCATGAGGCCTCTGGTGTAATATATAAAGAGACAATTTTATTTATTTATTATTTGAATGTTCTTTATTTCTTTGTCTTGTGTAATTTCTATGGCTAGGACTTCCACTAGTATGTTGAATAAAAGTGGTGAGAGTCAGAATCTTTGTCTGATTTCTGATCTCAAAGGAAATGCTTTCAACCTTTCCCTATTAAAGATGATGCTAGCTGTGAGGTTATCATTTATAGTCTTTATTATGTGTATGTTGTATGTATGTTAAACCCAATTTGTCAAGAGTTTTTAATATAAAAGTGTTGAATATTGCCAATAGTTTTTTATGCATCTATTGAAATCATTATTTGATAGTATCTTCTATTCTATTAACAAATACCATATTTATTGATTTGTGTATGTTGAACAATCCTTGCAATCCAGGGATTTATTCCACTTGATCATGATTATGATTATTTTAATGTGCTATTGATTAGGACTTTTTTGGTAATCTTGTTTAAATATTTTGTACCTATAGTCATCAGGGATGTTTGCCTATAATTTTCTTGTACTGTCCTTATCTAATTTATTCTTTTTTTAATTTTATAGAGGGAAAAAGAGAGAGAAAAGAAGAAAGAGAGAGAAACATTGATGTGAGAGAGATACATTGATCAATTCCCTCTGATTGGGAAATGAACCCACAACTTAGATATGTGCCCTGACCAGGAATTGAACCCATGACCTTCTGATGTATAGGACAACACTCCAACCAACAGAGTCACACTGGCCAAGGCATCCTTATCTGATTTAAATATCACAGTAATCCTGGCTTCATAAAATAAGTTTGAAAGTGTTTTCTCCTCTTTAATTTTTTACAAGAATTGGCATTAATACATACTAAAATGTGTGGTAAAATTCACCAGTGAAACTATCTGGTCCTATGATTTTTCTGCCTTGTGATGTTTTTTATTACTGACTCAGTGTCTTTCTTTAGGATTGGCCTGTTGAGATTTTCTTCATGATAAGTTTTAGTAGGTTGTGTATTTTAAGAACTTACCTATTTCTTCTATGTTTTTCCATTTGTTGGCATATAAATATTCACATGGATTTTTCAGACTCATTGTATTTCTCTGATATCTGTTGTAAAGTCTCCAATTTCATTTATGATTTTTATTGAGTCTAGATAAAGGTTTATTAACTTTGGCTTTTATTTTGTTTTATTTCATTTATTATATTTCTTATTGAACATTTATTAAGGTAACATTGGTTAATAAGTTTATATAGGTGTCAAGTGTACAATTTTATTACACATCATCTGTACTTTTAATTGTGTGCTCACAGCCCAAAGTCAACTCTTCTTCCATCACCATTTATCCCTCTTTAACTATGTCTGCTTCCCCCACACCACTTTCCCTCTAGTAATCACCATTCTGTTGTTTGTGTCTAGGAGTTTGGGGTATTTTTGTTTGTTTGTTTGTTTGTTTGTTTGAGGTTATTATTGTTGTTTTGCTTAATCCTTTCACCCTTTTTACTCAATTCTCCAAACCCCTTACCCTCTGACAGCTGTTAGTATATTCTCTGTATCTATGAATTTGTTTCTATTTGGTTTATTTCATTCATTAGATTCCACATACAAGTGAAATCATATAGTATTTGTCTTTCTCTGACTGGCTTAGCATAATACTCTCCAGGTCCATCCATGTTGCCATAAAGGATAAGAGATCTTTCTTCTTTTTTTAATGTTTTTATTATTGATTAAGGTATTACAAATGTGTCCTTATCCTCCCCATTGTTCCCCATTTCCCCCACACTCATACCCTCAACCCCCTGGTGTCTGTGTCCATTGGTTAGGCTCATATGCACACATACAAGTCCTTTGATTGATTTCTCCCCATACCTCCACCCTCCCCTACCTTCCCTCTGAGGTTTGGCAGTCTGATTGATACTTCTCTGTCTCTGGATCTGTTTTGTTCATCAGTTTATGTTGTTCACCATATTCCATAAATGAGATCATGTGATATTTATTTTTCTCTGACTGGCTTATTTCACTAAGCATAATGCTCTCCACTTCCATTCATGCTGTTGCAAATGATAAGAGTTCCTTCTTTTATATAGTGGTATATAGTATTCCATTGTATACATGTAACACAGTATTTTAATCCATTCATCTGCTGATGGGCACATGGGCTGTTTCCAAATCATAGCTATGGTGAATTGTGCTGCTATGAACATAGGGATGCATATATTCTTTCTGATTGGTGCTTCTAGTATCTTGGGATATGTTCCTAGAAGTGGGATCACTGGGTCAAATGAATTGACCCTTTTTAACAGATGCATAGTATTCCATTGTGTAAATGTACCATAGCTTTTTTTATCCTTCATCTACTGATGGACACTTGGGCTGCTTCCAAATCTTGGCTATCCTATATAATAACAATGGGGAGACATAGACACATGTAATACCTTAATCAATTAAAAAGTTTTTGGGGAAAAGGCTAATATGCAAATCAACTGAATGGTGGAACACCCAGTCGTTATAACACACACTGACCACCAGAGGGTAGACAGTCAATGCAGAAGCTGCCCCCTGATGGTCACGGTATTAGTGTCTGAATCCGACCCAGAAGCCAGGCTCATGGCTGGCAAGCGCAGCAGCAGTGGCAGGAGCCTCTCCCACCTCTGCGGCAGCACTAACGATGTCCGACTGCAGAGGAGCGAACCATCATCAGTTGGACATCCCCTGGGGGCTCCCGGACTATGAAAGGGTGCAGGCCAGGCTGAGGGACCCCCCCCATTCCAAGTGCATGAATTTTGTGCCCTGGGCCTCTAGTTGTAAATAATGCTGCAATGAACATAGGGATGCATATATTCTTTCTAATTAGTGTTTTGGGTTTCTTTGGATATATTGTCAGATTTGGAATCTCTGGGTCATAAAGCAATTCCATTTTTTATTTTTTGAGGAAACTCCTTGCTGTGTCCCATAGTGGCTGCACCAGTGTGTATTCCCACCAACAGTGCATAAAGGTTTCCTTATCTCTACATGCTTGCCAGCATTTGTTGATTATTGATTTACTCATGCATGAAATTTGTGCACGGGTGGGGGGCCCCTCCGCCAAGCCTGTGTCCTTTCACAGTCCAAGAGCCTTCAGGGAATGTCTGATTACATTTTTAAAAAATCACCCTGTACCTAAATTTCTCACTAACTCCTCCTTCTAAACTCCCCTCACTCTCACATTCTGTTTCTTCTTTTTATTTAACTATTTTCCTGGCCTCATCCCATTTTACTCCTTACTCCTCTCATCCCACCCCTTATTCACCTTTCCCTTATGAGCCTGAACCCTGCCTTTCTCCCTCCTTCCCTATTATTACTACCCCTGCTCCCTACTATGTTCACTGGATTCTCTTTTAAACCTTCTCCTTTCCTCTCTGGGACCTGCTTCCAGCCCCACCTGAGCATACTTGATATTAAAGCTTCCATTCTGGAGCATTATTCCCCAGCCCAAGCCAGATCTTCACCACCACCCCTTCCCTGGCCTCCCCACTGCTGTCCTCCTCCCATTCCCTGCCCGGGACACCTCAACTTTAGTCAACAGAGTACAATTAATGCGCCACCAACCCAACCCTGGCCAGTGTCTTTAAGGTCCAGCCCCCACGGATGAAAGTGGTACGTGTGTCTGAATCTGACGCATCTAAACTGGGCCTCCCATCCCAGCACTCGGCCCAGCAAGGGTGACAGAGGGCAGCAGGAGTGCCTCCGCCCTTCAGGCCTCGGACCATCCATCCCTCCATCCCAAAGGCGGGTGCCAGGGGCCTCTGCCCTGCTCCCATGTCTGGGTGGGGCTCCCCACTCTGCACCACCTGTGCCCCACCCCTCACCAGGTGCAGCTGCTCCACCCCACCACAGTTGCCACCCCCTCTCACGTGCAGCCCCAAATTTCCTTACCTTTTCCATTCCTGCATCTTTTTCCTGTTCCCTTTCTGAATTTCTGTTCTCCTCTCAGACTGCCTGCATGCAGGCCTGCCTTCCTCTCCCTCTCCTTTCTTATCCCTCCTATTGTATCCTATCCTTCCTTCCCCGGGCCTCACAGCTCCCTGAGCAGGGGGCGAGGATGCAGCCTGCTGAATGGTCGTTACATGCGGCATCTGGGCAATTTGCATATTCCTCTATTATTAACATAGATTAATGATAGCCATTATGACAGGTGTAAGGTAATATCTCATTGTGGTTTTAATTTGCATTTCTATGATGGTTAGTGATATTGAACATCTTTCTCAATGTCTACTGTATGTCTTCTTGGAAAAGTGTCTATTCAGGTCTTTTGCCCAGTTTTTAATTGGATTGTTTGTTTATTTGCTTTTGAATTGTCTGAGTTCTTTATGAATTTTGGATATTAACTCCCTATCAGATGTATCATTGGTGAATATGTTATCCCATTCATTGGGTTGTCTTTTCATTTTGTTAATGGTTTCCTTCACTGTGCAAAACCCTTTTAATTTGACGTAGTTTCATTTGTTTATTTTTTACTTTATTTATTTATTTTTTTATAATAATGTTAAGAGTATTACAGATGTCTCCATTTTCCCACCCTTGGTCCCCTCCACCCAGTTCCTGCCCCACCATAGGCCTTCAAAATCCTATTGTATGTGTTCATAGGTAATTTATATCCTATATAATAAAAGGCTAATCTGCAAATTGACCAAATGTCAGAACAACTGGTTGTGATGACATGCACTGACCATCAGGGGGCAGACACTCAATGCAGGAACTGCCCCCTGGTAGTCAGTGGGCTCCCACAGGGGTTGCACCACTAATTGGCTCATGGCTGGAGAGTGCAGTGGCAGTGGTGGGAGCCTCTTCTGCCTCACTGCAGATGGGCGGTAAGGAGTGAGGGGTTCCGGACTGTAAGAGTCCTGGTCTATGGAGGGATCAGGCTTAAGTCTGCAGTCAGACATCCCTTTAGGGATCCTGGACAGCAAGAGGGTGCAGGCCAGGCTAAGGAACCTCCACCTTCCCCCAATGCATGAATGTCATATACCGGGCCTCTAGTATGCATATAAGATCTTTGGTTAATCTCTTCCCATAACCCTCTGACCTCTTCCCTCTGATATTCATTAGTCTGTTCTATGTTTCAATGCTTCTGTTTCTATTTATTTGTTTATTTTGTTCATTAGATTCCTTATTCATTTATTTTGATTTGTAGATTCAATTGTTGATAGATATGTATTTATTGCCATTTTATTGTTCATATTTTTATCACTTCTTCTCTTTCTTTTTCTTCTTCTTCTTCTTCTTCTTCTTCTTCTTCTTCTTCTTCTTCTTCTTCTTTTTCTTCTTCTTCTTCTTCTTCTTCTTCTTCTTCTTCTTCTTCTTCTTCTTCTTCTTCTTCTTCTTCTTCTTCTCCTTCTTCTTCTCCTTTTTCTTCTTCTTCTTAAGAATACCCTTCAACATTTCATGTAATACTGGTTTGGTGTTGATGAACTCCTTTAGCTTTTTCTTGTCTGTGAAGCCCTTTGTCTGACCTTCAATTTTAAATGAGAGCTTTTCTGGCTAGAGTAATCCTGGTTGTAAGTCCTTGTTATTCATCACTTTGAATATCTCTTGCCACTCCCTTTGGCCTGCAAAGTTTCTGTCGAGAAATCAGGGGACAGTTGTATGCATACTCTATTGTAGTTAACTAACAGCTTTTCTCTTACTGGGTCTTGTGCCTTTTATTTATAGGTTTGAAGCATCTAAGGCCAGCTGCTGCTTGTTTGAGATATTTTAGCAAAACCTGAAGCCTCAGCCAGGACAGGTCATTTATATGGAAAAGCTGCTGCAAATAGCTTAGGTGGAGCTGCAAATTGGATGGAGCAGAGTCTCCTGAAATAACCAGTGCAGAATGAATAGTGATGGAAACTTAGCTATGGCTAAACCTGAGGAGCACCCCTCTGATGGAAATTCAGATATGGCTGATCTCTGCAAGCACTTCTGTCTGGGAGAAAGCTGACCCTGGGTTTCTGCCCTGAAACCAGACAGTACAGTTCCTCCCTTATGTTACTAAATTCTCTCAAAGCCACCACCGAGGGCTGGATCTCAGAGGAAGTGGGATCATGTATGTTTGTGCACAAGCCATTTAAGAGGAACACCTAGGACTCCAGCAGCCTCTGATACTCAACCACAATTCTAACTCCTTTTTACAACTCATAATTATAGGAACTTCTTTTCCCAGTTCTGGAATCCTGGGCTGGAGGCTGTGAAGATATTCCTCCTGATTTTTTTTCTTTACAGGCCACATGTAGTTGTCAGACCAGCCTCTTCCATGCCTCCACCCCTCCTACCTATCTCTATATGCTTCTTTACTTCTCTAGTTGTAGGATTTCCATTCAGCAAGATTTTAGGCAGCTCTGAATGATGGTTGTTCTATATTTCAGTTGTAACTTTGATGTGGTTGTGGGAGGTGGCAAATACAAGCATTTGCCTATGCACCATTTTGTTTCTCTGGTTATTTGTTTTTCCTTCTGTTTCCCTTGCCTGATGAGGTATATCAGAAAAAAAAAAATGTTCCTATGAGAAATGTCTGAGATCCTATTGCCTATATTTTCTTCTAGGATTTTTATAGTTTCATGTCTTACATTTAAATCTTTAATCCATTTTGAATTAAGGTTTGTTAATTTTTTTATCTTTTAAAAGAATTACTCTTAATTTTGTTGATTTTTTTTCTATATTTGGTCTGGTCTCTATTTCATTTACTTCCACATTGACTCTTATTTTCTTCCTTCTACTATATTTGGGCTTAGTTTGTTCTTTTTCTAATATCTTGAAATCTAATTTTATGTTATGCATTTGAGATCTTTCTTTTCTATTACAGTATGAGTTTATATCTATAAACTTTTCTCTTAGAACTGCTTTTGATGCATCCTATAACTTTTGACATATTTTGTTTTCATTTCCATTTGTCTCAATATATTTTTATTTCACTTTTGATTTCTCCTATGTTCAATTAGTTTTTCACCAGTGTACTGTTTAATTCCATATATTTGTGAATTTTCCAGCTTTCTTTCTGTATATATTTCTAGTTTTATTTCATTGTAGTCAGAAAACGCACTTGTAGTTTTTAACATCTTGAATTTATTGAGACTTGTTTTGTGGCCTAACATAAGATTTATCCAAGAAATTTTTCTATGGGCACATGAATATATATTCTTCTACTATTGGATGATATTTTCTATATATGTCTGTTAGGACCATTTGGTCTATATAATGTTGCTTAAATTTATTTCCTTTTTTATTCTCTTGCTATATAATATGTCAAAGCATTATAATAGTACTAGAGGCCCAGTGCACGAAATTCATGGATGGGGGTTGTCCCTCAGCCCAGCCTGCACCCTCTCCATTCTGGGACCTCTCAAGGGATGTCCAACTGCCTGTTTAGGCCTGATCCTGGAAGAATAGGGCCCAAAGGGGCAGTCAGACATCCCTCTTACAATACAGAACTGCTGGCTCCCAACTGCTCACCTGCCTGCCTTCCTGATTGCCCCTAACTGCTTCTGCCTGCCAGCCTGATCATTCTCTAACCACTCTCCTGCCAGCCTGATTGCCCCTAACTGCCCTCCCTTCAGGCCTGGTCCTTCCCAACTGTCCTTCCCTGCTGGCCATCTTGTGTCCACATAGGGTCAGCCATCTTTGACTATGTGGGGGAAGCCATCTTGTGTGTTGGAGTGACAGTCAATTTGCATATTATTCTTTTATTAGATAGGATAGAGGCCTGGTGCACAGGTGAGGGCTGGCTGGTTTGCCCTGAAGGGTGTCCTAGATCAGGGTGGGAGTTCTCTTGGGGCATGGGGTGGCCTGGGCAAGGAGCCTGTGGTGGTTTGCAAGCCAGCCATGCCCCAGAGGCCCTGGTATCTGAGATTTATTTATCTTCTATAATTGAAACTTTTGTTTCCTTGAGCAGAGGCCAGAGCCAGCAAGGAAACTTGGCTTCCTCCATTGCCAGGGGCAACCCAAGCTTTCTGCTCTCTCCAGCTCCATGGCCACCGCCATTTCTGTTGGGATTTATTTATCTTCTATAATTGAAACTTTGTAGCTTTGAGTGGAGGGCAGGGCCATTCAGAGCAGGCAGGAAGCTTGGCTTCCTCCAGTGTCAGGGAAACCTAAGCTTCCTGCTTGCTGCATGGCCACAGCCATCTTAGTTGAGTTAATTTGAATATTAGCTCCTGATTGGCTGGTGGGCATGGCTGGTGGGCATAGTAGAGATACGGTCAATTTGCATGTTTCTCTGTTATTAGTGTAGATATATTTGCTCTTTAAGTTATAATAGTATTTGATATATTTTGGTGCTTCACGGTTGGTACATAAATATTTATTAAATTTTGTATCTTCTTGGTAAGTTGACCCTTTTATAATTATATAATTACCTTTTTTTCACTTGAGACTATTTATAATTAAAGTCTATTATGTGTGATATAAGTATAGCTCCCACTGCTTTTTTTCTAGCATTTTTCTTGGAATAACTTTGCATTTCTTCACTCTCAGCCAAGGTGTATCTCTAAAGCTAAAGTGAGAGTCTTTGGGGCAATATATTGTTGGATCTTCTTTTTTCTATTAACCATTCTATGTCTTTTGTTTTTATAATTTAATCCATTTACATTAATATAATTATTAATAGGTAAAAACTTATTGTTGCCATTTTGTTGTCTTCTGAATGTTTTATAAATCTTGTCCCTTGTTACTCTCTGTATTTTTTTTTAATATATTTTATTGAATTTTACAGAGAGGAAGGGAGAGGGATAGAGAGTTAGAAACATCGATAAGAGATAAACATCAATCAGCTACCTCCTGCACATCCCCTACTAGGTATACCACAACCAAGATACAGGCCATTGACCAGAAATTAAGCTGGGACCCTACAGTCCACAGGCCAACACTCTATCCACTGAGCCAAACCAGTTAGGGCATACTTTCTGTCTTTGATTATTCCATGGCAGTATGCTTTCACTCCTTTTTCATAATTGTGTATCCCATTTGTGGTTACCATGAGGCCTACATAAAATATCTTATAGCTATATCTTATTTTAAGCTCATAATAATTTAACTTCAATAACATAGAGAAACCCTATACTTTTACTCTCCTCAATCACATTTTAGGATATTGATGTTACAATTTATATCTTTTTTTATATTATATACCCAATAACAAATAAATGTAGCTATAATTATTTGTAGTACTTATTTTATAATTAAACTAAAGTTATATTATTTATTTACCACAATTACAATATTATAGAATATGACTTTGACTATACATTTCTCAGTGAGTTTTTATTCATTCATGTATATTTGAGGAATGGCCAGACTGCTTTCTATAGTGGCTATACCAGCCTACAGTCTCATCAGCAATGAATAAGGGTTTCCTTTTCTGCCAGCCTCTCCACCACTTACTACTTTTCTTGTTAATAATAGCCATTCAAACAGGTGTGAGATGGTATCTCATTATAGTTTTAAATTTACATTTCCCTAGTTGCTAGTAAGGTTGAACATCTTTTCATATATCTGTTGGCCATTTGTATATCTATGTAGGAGAGGTATCTGTTCAAGACCTCTGACCATTTTCAATTAGGTGGTTTGTTTGCTGTTAAATTTTATGAGTTTTTATATATTTTGGATATTAAACATTTGTCATACCTAATCAGTCGGCTATCTCTTCATTTTGTTGTCAGTTTCTTTTGCTAATTAATTTGAAATAGTCCCATTCATTTATTTTTGTCTTTACTTCTCTTGCTTTTGAGGTCAAGTTCATAACATGTTCTCTGTGACCAATGTCCATAAGTTTAGTACCTATGGACCAGTGCCTGCACAACCCAACAGTGCCGCTGGCTGCCTGGAAGTTGGCCTCAGGCATCACAGCCACTTCCCTCCCCTTCTAGGAAGCTCTGCAAAGAAGAAACAATATAAAAGCAACCACAAGGTGGCTCCTAACAACCAGCACGAATGTCAGCAGGATCCGGGGCTGGAAAGGTTGTTCCACTGCCTGCTCAGAGGGTCATCATGTCCTGCCTTTCCTCTGCCCCCACCTCCCCAACCCGCTTGGGACCGGAGGGGGGAGGGGAGATACTGGGCTTATGGCTGGTGAGGCCACTGCAGTGGCACGAGCCTCTCCCAATCAGGACTGACTGGGTACAAACCCACTGCAGGCGCAGCAGGACCAGGATGAGCAGGATATGACATTGGACTGCCGGTTTTAGCCCAATCCCCATAGGACACTCTGAGGGACCCCACCCATGTGCGTATTTGTGCACCAGGGCTCTAGTGTACAATAAGAGTGATGAGAGTGTACATCCTTGTCTTGTCCCTGATTTTAGAGGAAAATCTTTCAGCTTTTTGCCATTGAGTATAACTGGCTGTGGGTTTGTCATATATGGCCTTTATTATGTTGGAGTACTTTCCTTATTTCCTATTAGAAGCCCAGTGCATGAAATTTGGGCACTCAGAGGAGTCCCTTAAACCTGCCCGCACCCTCTGGCAGTCTGGGAACCCTTACGTGATGTCTGACTGATGGCTTAGGCCTGCTCCCCAGCCATGAGCCTGTCTTGGGGCTTCTGGCTGAGCAGCACTTCCCCTGTGGGAGCACATTGACCACAAGGGGGCAGCTCCTGCATTGAGCATCTTCCCCCTGGCAATCAGTGCACCATAACAACCAGTCATTCCTCTGTTTGATCAATTTGCATAGTAGCCTTTTATTACATAGGATTTTATTGAGTTTTTAAATCATAAATGGATATTATATCTTATCAAATGCCTTTTCTGTATCTAATAATAAGATCATGTGATTTTTATCCTTTCTTTTGTTAATAGGATTTATTACATTGATTGATTTGCATATGTTGAGCTATCTTGTGCCCCTGCAGTGAATCTCACTTGATCATGATGTATTATTTTTTTGCTATTTGGTTGTATTGGATTTGCTAGTATTTTTCTTAGGGTTTTTGTATCTGTATTCATCGAGATATTGGCCTGTAAATTTCTTTTTTATTTTGTCAGATTTTAATATCATGGTTATGTTGGCCTCATAAATGTGTTAGGAAGTATTGCCTTTTCTTCAATTTTTTGGAAGTTTTAAATCTTCTTGAATGTTTGAGAGAATTCACTGGTGAAGCCATTTGAACCTGAACTTTTATTTTTTGGAGAAGTTTTTGATGGTTGTTTCAATTTCCTCACTGCTGATTGGTCTATTTAGATTTTCCAGTTCTTCATGATTAGTCCATGCAGATTTATATTTCCAGGAACTTATCCATTTCTTCTAGGTTATTGAATTTGGTGGCATATAGTCTTTCATAGTATTCTAGTATGATTCTTTGTATATCTGCTATGTCTGTGGTAACTTCTCTTTCATTTCTAATTTTCTTTATATGGGTCTTCTCTCTTTTTTCCTTAGTGAGTCCAGCCCTGGGGTTTGTCAATTTTATTAATATTTTTAAAGAACCAGTTCTTTGTTGTGTTATTTTTTGTTGTTGTTCTCTATTTCATTCAATTCTTCTCTAATATTTACTATTTTCCTTCTTCTGTTGACTTTGAGTTGCTTTTCTTCTACTTTTTCTAATACTTTAAGATGTGATGTTAGATTGTTTACTTGGAATTTCTCTTATTTCTTGAGATAGGCTGTAATGATACAAACTTCCCTGTTATTACTGCTTTCATTCCATACCAGAAGTTTTGATATGTCATATTTTCATTCTCATTTGTCTCTATATATCTTTTGATCTCACCTTTTATTTCTTCTTTGATCCAGTCATTTTTTTATTGGTATGTTATTTAATCTTCACAGATTTATAGGTTTCTTTACTTCCTTTTTATAGTTGATTTCTAATTTCAGGGCATTATGGTGAGAGAATATGCTTGATATAATTTCAATCTTCTTGAATTTGTTGAGGCTAGTTTTGCGACCCAACATATGGTCTATCCTTGAAAATATTCCATGTGCATTGAGGAAGAATGTATAATCTGATCTTCTGGGATGAAAGATTCTGTAATTATCAGTTATGTCCATTTGTATCATTAAAGGTCTACTGTATTATTTAAGGCCAATATTTTTTTTTTATTTTCTTTTGGTTGATCTGTGTAGAACTATTAATGGAGTATTAAGGTCCCAACTATAATTGAGTTTTTATCTATTTTTCTCTTTAGTTCTGTGCACAGTTGTTTTATATATTTTGGTGCTCCCTGTGTGTGTGTGTGTGTGTGTGTGTGTACAAGTGTTACCCCTAACCAGTTTGGCTCAGTGGACAGAGTATTGGCATGCAGACTGAAAGATCCTAGGTTCAATTCCGGTCAAGGTCATGTACCTTGGTTGTGGGAACATACCCAGTAGGAGGTGTGCAGGAGGCAGCTGATTGATGTTTCTCTCATCAATGTTTCTAACTCTCTATCCTTCTCCCTTCCTCTGCATAAAAAATCAATAAAATACATTAATAAAAAAAGAAGTGTTATGTTTTCTTGATATAGTGTCCCCTTTATCATTATAAAGTGTCCTATCTTTGTCTCTTGTTATTTTTATCTTGAAATCTATTTTTCCAGATAGAAGTATGCTTTTCTGTTTATGTTATTTGCTTGAACAATAATTTTCCACTCTTTCACTTTGATTCTATCTTTCTCTTTGTAGTTCAAATGTATTTTTTGAAGGCAGCATATGGTTGTGTTGTTTTGTTTTGTTTTGTTTTTTGATCCAATCTGCTATTCTGTGATTCTTTATTCATGAATTCAGTCCATTTATATTTAGGATAATTTTTATATATGAGGCTTTTCCATAGCCATTTTATCCTTTATTTTCTGGTAGCTTTGTGCCTCTATTGATTCCAGTAGGTAGCACTCATATCACAAGATTGTTACCTCTGTGAAACCCCAAAGCTGACCTCTGCATGAGACAGTACAGCTGCACTGCTTTGGGGTGGAGTTTGTTTTGCCCTCTCAATAATGGTGACCCCAGACGTCTATGGGTGCCCCCCTCCTGCACCCTAACTGAGGATCAGTCACAGAGAGAAACAGCAATTCAGCTACAATTGCTCTTTGTTTGCAAATAATATGCTCCTCAACCCAACAACAAGGGTGACAGGAGGTAAGTTTGGAGAGTCCGAGGGGTGGCAGGGCTCTGTGGCTCTATTTCTTTGCCTGAAACACCAACCACCTGGCAGCGAACAGCCATGACAAAGCTGTCACACTGTGTCTTTGCCCAGGCATCTTCCTGGCTCTGCCAATGTTCACCCTGCTCACCCTGCTGGAGAGCCCACTGATGCTCTGTTCCTCACGCTGAAGGAAGTGCTGGCTTCTTCCCCTCTCTAGGCTGAGCCATCTGTGAGCGCCTGGCTGCAAGGCCTTGTCCAGTTCTCCTCCCTTCTCACCTCCCTGTTTGTTCCCACTTGCCCACTTTAGATGCTTCAATGTGTGGATATCTCAGGCTTGCTTCTATATGGGGCAGGGAATCTATTGTTAAGTTCTAGTTGATCAAGTTGTAAAAGTTTCAGGGAGAGCAGCCAAGGTATCTCTCATACCATCATTTCTGTGACATCCTGAGCAGCAAATCTGTGTTGCAAAATTTGCTTATAGTCTTATGGGGGTCGGGAATCCTTGTATATGATGAGTTGCTTATTCTTGAGTCTTTCAAAGTCTCTCTGCATTTGACTTTTCACAATGTAAATACATATAATGTGTCTCAGTATGCCTTTTTAGGTTCAAACTATCTGAGGTCCTTTGGGCCTCATAAACCTGCATGTCCATTTTGCTCCCCATTTTTAGCCAATTTCAGCCATTATTGGTTAAATTGACTGTCCATAACTCTGTTTGTCATCTCCTTCTGAGACAGCCATAATATCCAAGTGGTTTTCCCTGATGGTGTCTGATCACATCTGTTGTAAAGCTCCATAATTCTTTGAGTTAGTCATATTTTTCAATCTAGGATTTCTATTTTGTTTTTATAGTTTATGTTTCCTTGTTGGAATTCTCATTTTGTCAATAAAATGCTTTCCTAATTTTGTTTGTTTTATTTTAGTTCCCTGAACTTCTTTAAGATTATTCTACCCATGCCCATCCAACATGGCTCAGTAGTTGAGCATCACCCTATGAACCAGGAGATCACGGTTCAATTCCTGGTCAGGGCACATGCCTGGGTTACAGGATCCATCCCCACTGTGGGGCGGGCAGGAGACAGCTGATCAATGTTCTCTCTCATCATTGATGTTTCTTCTTCTCCCTTCCTCTCTGAAATCAATAAAAAATATTTTTAAAATATATATATTATCCCATTCGTGTTCTGAAGTTGAGTGGGAGAATGTACTGGCTGGGCTCTGTAGTTGGATAGGCTGGGTGGCTGGGCTCTGCTTTCAAACAGGGCTGCTTGGTAGACTCCCTGATCAGGAAGGGCTGGCACTGTGTCCTATGGTTCAATGGGACCACTAGCAGAATGCTGTAATTGCCTGTGGTTGGGCATGGTTGTAAGATGTGTGCCATGGTGGTGCCTACCACTGGTTGTAATCTCCTACTGGGTAGGGCTGTGGTTGTGATCTACTATTGCTCCTGGCTGGCTGGGGCCTCAGACTGTGTTCCTTGACCAGATTGTGCCACTGGCTGGACTCCATGTTCAGGCAGGACCATGGACTAGACTTCATGATTGGACAGGGCCTCAAGCTGTGTTCGGCAATTAGGCATGGCCCAGGCTGTACCCCAATGTTAGATACCAGCTGGGTTTCACAATCAGACAGCATATTGCCCTTGCTCCACTGTCACTGGATGGGCTCTGTTTGGCTGGGGCCTCCAACTGTACCCTGAAGTTGGGTGAGGGGGCATACTGGGAGATTTTCATGCTTGGTGGCTGGATGAAATCACTGCCCAGCCTCACTGGTTGAGTGGGGCCTCAGACTATGCTCTGTAAGTTAGGATCACAAATGGCTGGACCCTTGCCTGGGTAAAGCCTCAGGCTATGTTCAGCAATTGGGCAGCGCCATCTTCTAGGCTCCACTGCTAGGTGAGGTTATACCCAACTCCATGTTTTCCAAAGAGTTGGGCCTGGAGGCTGTGCTCAGCAATTAAGATTGAATTTGTTCCTGGCCCAGACAGGCTCACAAAATGGGCTCCATAGCCATAACAAAACATTGACTGGGGATACAAATTAGGCAAAATTGCCAATCAAGCCAGAGGCGCCACCAGCGTGGTTCTGGAAATGAGCAGAACCACTGTCTGAAATCTATGCTCAGAAGCCACTGCAAGCAGGATAGCAGTCCATAATGATCTGAGCATTGGTTGCAGTAAGCCTTGACCTTCTTATCCATCCCTATCTATTCCTCAATAATTGATCTTTGCAATTTCCTCCAGTGATCCCCAGTACACCTCCAAGGAAGTGTCTCACAAGGTTGGAAAACTAGATGTTCAACCTGGGTTCTCTCTCCATTAGAGAAACCATGGATCTACAGGGGTCCTCTTAGTGTGGTGCTGTGCCAGCTTGTAGCAGTACAATCTTACCCTTCTAATGTGTTAATTATTCCATCTCTATTGCCCAGGGAGATGCTTCAGGTACTAGGATTTCACAATGGTGTCTTGTCTATGGAGAGTTGCTAGTTGGTATTCTTGTGAGAGAGAATAGTGTTTAAAATAACCTATGTCATCATCTTAATTACATTACTCTCTATAAAACTTTATTTTTATCCCTTCAGCCACTCCCTTATGCCTTTTGATTGGGGAGTTTATTCCATTTACATTTAAAGTAATTGCTGATAAGTGAATTCTTTTACCATTTAATTAACACTTTTCTTCTGATTTCCATTTGTTTTGTTCCTCTCCTACTCTCTCATTATATTTCTTTACTAGAGGCCTGGTGACAAAATTTGTGCATGGGGGTGAGAGGAGGGAGGGTGTCCTTCAGCCCAGCCTGCTTCCTCTCCAATCTAGGACCCCTTGAGGGATGACCAACTGCCTATTTAGGCCAGATCCACTGGATCGGTCCTAAATGGGCAATCGGACATCCCTCTCACAATCCAGGACTGCTGGCTCCCAACTGCTCACCTGCCTGCCATCTTGATTGCCCCTAACTGCTTCTGCCTGCCAGGCTGATCACCCTCTAACCACTCCCCTGCCAGCCTGATTGATGCCTAGCTGCTCTCCTGCCAGCCTGATTGCCCCTAACTGCCCTCCCCTGAGGGCCTGGTTACCCCCAACTGCCCTTTCCTACAGGCCCAGTCACCCCCAACTTCCTCCCCTGCTGGCCTGACCACCCACAACTGCCCTCCCTTGTAGGCCTGGTCAACTGCCCTCCCTTGCTGGCCCTCTTGTGATGCCCATCTTGTGTCTACATGGGGAGGATCTTTTGACTACATGGGGGCAGTCATATTGTGTGTTGGAGTGATGGTCAAACTGCATATTATTCTTTTATTAGGTAGGCTAGAAGCCTGGTGCATGGGTGGGGGCCAGCTGGTTTGTACTGAATGGTGTCCTGGATCAGAGTGGGTGTTCCCTTGGAGTATGGGGTGGCCTGGATAAGGGGCCTGTGGTGGTTTGCAGGCCAGCCATGCACCCTAGAGACCTAAGCAGAGGCCCTGGTATCTGGGATTTATTTATCTTCTACAATTGAAACTTTGTAGCCTGGAACAGAGCCAAATCTTCTGCTGGCACAGCCATTGAAACTTTGTTGCCTTAAGCGAAGGCCTGGCCAGCCAGGGTTTGCAGAAAGCTTGGCTTCCTCCATTGCCAGGAGCAACCCAAGCCTCCCTCCTGATCTCTCTGTGTCCATAGCCATCTTGGTTAGGTTAATTTGTATACTTGCTCCGATTGGCTGGTGGACATGGCTGGTGGGTGTGGCTTGATGATGTAGCAGAGGTGTGGTCAATTTGCATATTACTCTTCTATTAGATAGGATTTTATGATTTTTTTGTACTGATGTGTTTTTATGCTTTTCAACTTTGTTTTTTGTGTATCTATTACAGAGGGTTGTGGTTATTTTGAGGCTTGCACAAATCTATTGTAATTATGAACATTGAGTTCATAATTTTAATTGCATATACAAACTACATTTTATATCCACACACACTTGTGTTCTTGTAATCAGAGTTTGCTTCTTTTTATAATGTATATTTATTAACAAATTTTTGTCTTTTAACTTTTGTATCAGAGCTAAAAATAATTTACTCATCACCATTACAATAAAATAGTATTCTGTATTTGTCTATATATTTATCTTTACTAAAGAGATTTATGCATTTATACATTTTACCTTTGCCAATTAGCATGTATCTTTTTCTATTTCCCTTAACCATTTCTGGTAAGGAAGCTCTGGGGTAGTGAATTCCCTCCACTTTTGTCTTTAGAAGGAAGACTTTTTCTCTCTTTCATTTTTAAAGGATAGTTTTGCTGGAAATAATATTGTTGATTGGCAATTTTATTTTCTTTAAGTTCTTTGAATTTATCTTCTCACTCTATCCTGGCTTTAAAAGTTTCTGATAAGAAATCCACTGATGATCTTATGGGACTTCCTTTCTATGGAACAAGATGCCTTTCTCTTGATGTTTTCAAAATTCTTTCTTTGGTTTTGATAGTTTGATTATAATGTGTGTCTGTGAAAATCTCTTTATGTTTAATATATTTCAGGTTCTTTGGGCGTCATAGATCTGGAAGTTTATTTCCCTTCTTAGATACATGAAGTTTTCTGGCAAAATTTCTTTAAATAAGATCTCTTCTCCTTTCTTTGCTTCTTCTGGACTTCCATAATGCAAGTATTTCTCTACTTAATAGTAACCCTAAAAGTCCCATAGGCTTTCTTGACTTTTTTCTTAATCCACTGACTAGATAATTTTAAATTATTTCTTTTAGAGTTAGCTGATTCTTTCTTCTGCTTGCTTGAGTCAGCTGTTGAAGCTCTCTATTGAACTTTTCAGTTCAGAATTTATATTCTTCATTTTCAGAGTTTTTGTTTAATTCTGTTTTGTGTTTTGTATTCCTTTGTTGGATTTCTCATTTTGTTTTGCTATTGTTTTCCTATTTATTTTAAGCTATCTATATATGCTCCCTTGCAGCTTGCTAAGGTTCTTTAACACAATTATGTTGAAATCATTGTCAAATAATTCATAAAATTTCATTTTTCTTTGGATCAATTATTAGAAATTTATTGTGTTCCTTTTGTGATATCATATTTCCTTTGTTTTTCATGTTCCTAGTAGCCTTGCACTATTGTCTTCACATTTAAAAGAACAGTCTTCTCTTTAACTTTATAGACTGACTTCAATGGAGAAAGACAATCATCTGCTAATTGAATGGGGTGCCCAGTGGCACTGTGTTTGGCACCAGGTCCAGGGATGTGCAAGGAAGCTGGTTGCAAGGGAACAAAGGGGTGCTTGTTCTAAAGATGCGCAGTGACCCCAGGCCCAAGGTGCACCAAGTCAGGGCACAAGTGAGTACATGAGAGAACCAAGGCTAAAGGGAATAATTGGTGTCTTCTATTCCAGAGGGGGTTTAACAGCATCTCCAGCTTCAGAGAAGCATAGCTGTGTGGGCTCTGGGCTGCTCTAGTAGCTGGGGTCTGTGTTGGTGAAAACCATGAAGGTCCTGAACAGTGAAGGCTTTGGGTTTCTCTTGCTCTTCTTTTCTGCTGCAAAGGGGAAGTTAGAGCTGAAAGGATTCTCCTAGTGTTGAGGTGTGCCTTCCTGAAGGATGGGACAACAGGACACCTGCTACACTTTTCTATGTAACCATCCTTGTTTTTGGTGCTTCATTGGGTTTTTGCAGCTTTTAATTGTACTCTGGTGCTCTCCCAGAACTATTTTTATTCCCGAGTAATTGTTGGATTGTTTTTGTAAGAATATGTGTACAAGGACCTCCTACTCTGTCATCTTGATAACATTACTCCTCATCAATCATTTGAAATTAGTTAAAACTAACTTTTTGGTTTAGCATATGGTCAATTGGATAAATAACCTTATAGAATTAAAATATATACATAATTTAGAGTGTATTATTCTTGAATAGCCAATTAGGTCCAATGTGTTAATCGTTTTATCCAACCTTTTCTATCTCATTGACCTTTGTCTGCTTCATCTATAAGTTGATTTTTTAATCATATTAAATTCTTTCACTATATTTTTAATTTATTCTTATTGTTAAAATATATCATAGATGTCCCCCTTTTTACCCCCATTGACCTCCTTCACCTGCTTCTATGCCATTCAATTTTTTATTACCTTTTTTTCCCCTATGGGGAGTGAGATGGTAAGAGAGAGGGAGGGAGGAAGGGAGGAAGGGAGGCAGGGAGGGAGGGAGGGAGAGTGGGAGGAAGAACATGAGGAAAAGAGAGTTAAAAATAAAAATAAAAAAGGAGACACATGCAAATTAAGTGTTTTATGTCTTGTTGCCTTACCCTTACATACTAATTAAATGTCTCTCTTTAGCTCTTAAATTCTACTTCCCTGAGAGACTTCTTTTAGTTTAGCATTTCAGCATGACACATACAGTATTAAATATATATACATATATATATACAGTACTTATCATCCTAACATTCAATCTCTTGATATCTTTATATTTAAAGTGTATCTCCAAACAACACATATTTTTATTTTATTGTTTCTATCTTTGATATTCAGTTTTATATTTTAATTGAAGCATTTAATTCATTTATATTAAGTACATTTGGTTTAAAAACACCACCTAGAGAGTCAAACTGTGGACTGAAGGGTCCCAGGTTTCATTCCAGTCAAGGGCACATGCCTACATTGTGAGCTCGATCCCCAGTGGGAAGTGTGCAGGAGGCAGCCAATCAATGATTCTCTCATTATTAATGTTTCTACCTCTCATTTTCCCTCTCCCTTCCTCTATGAAATCATTAAAAATATATATTTTTAAAAATAATAAAAAATAAAGGCACCACCTAACTAGATGTTACCTAATTGCTCCATCTGTATGTCCCCTTTTATTTTTTGCTTTTTTGGGAAACTTTTTTTTTTATAATTCCATTTTCTTCCTCTTATAATGTTAGATATAACTTACTATCTCTTAGTGGTTACTTTGGATATTATAATACTTATGCTTATTTTTAAAATCTTATAAAAATTGCTATTTTAATATTTCCTAGATAATGTAACCATTTTAGAACACCACTTCTACCTCTGTCTTTTAAGCTACTGTTACATGTATTTTTTTTGGTTTGAGTTATAATTAACAGAAAATATAGTGTATATGTTTTAGATTTACAACATAATTATTCGATTTTTGTATATTTTGCAAAATACTCACCACAGTAAGTCTAAAGAATATCTATCACCATACACTTTTATAAAAAAAAAAATTCTTGTGATTAAAATATTAACATGTATTTTCTTAGCAATTTTCAAATTATTAACTATAATTCCCATGCTGTACATTACATCCTCAGAGCTTAATATTTTATAACTAGAGGCCTGATGCATGAAATTCATTCAGGGGCGTGGTCCTCACAGTCCTGGCCAGCCCTTGCAGCCCCAGGTTCGTCCGGAAGGTCGTCCAGACAGACATTCTGTTGTTTGTTCTAATTAGCATATTAGCTCTTTATTATATTAGGTTAGAAATGTATAGCTTTTGGTCCCCTTCACACATTTTTCCCATCCTCCACCTCTGGCCACCACCAATCTGTTTTTGCATCTCACAGCATGCGAGTTGTAATTTAAATTCCACATATAAGTAAATTCATATGGTATTTATCTTTCTCTATATAACTAATTACACTCAGCATAATGTTCTCAGGTCCATCCATGTTGTTGCAAATGACAAGATTTCATTATTTGTATGGCTGAATAATATTCGTGTGTGTATATGTGCATGTGTGTGTATGTGTGTGTGTGTGTGTGTGAGAGAGAGAGAGAGAGAGAGAGAGAGAGAGAGAGACATCTTCTTATCATTCATCCATTAATAAACACTTAGGGAAAAAAAAACAAGATGGTGGCATAGGTGAACACCTAAACTGCTGTCTCACACAACAATTTCAAAACTATAGCTAAAAGACAGAACGGACATCATCCAGAACCACAGGAAAGTTGGCTGAGTGGAAATTCTACAACTAGAAGGAAAGAGAGGGGCCAACAGAGACCCAGAGGAGCTGCAAAAAGCTGAGGTACAGAGATGCACTCGTGGAGAGAGTGGGTGCTGGAGTGCCTGGCTGGCTTCCTCTGGTAGGAGGGAGATGGAGACTCTCAATGGCATTGAACCCCTTATCCTACGGCATTGAACCCCATATCCTACAAAACTAAACCCCAGTTCCGGGCGAGACTCATACGGGGGGAGTCTGGACTTTGAAAAGGGAGGAGAGCACAGAAATTTAGGGGAGCTGTGAAAAGGCAGAAGTCTAGGGGCATGCACACTACTGCGCGCAGAAGACAGACTTCTGATTGTGCCGCTGGAGACAGAGCCTCTCAACTGTGCCACTTCTAATGGCACTGAGCCCCAGTTTCGGACGAGACCCTGGGGACCCAGACTCATACAGGTCCCAGAATACAGAGGAGCCAAAAAAGCAGTGGTTTAGAGGCATGCGAATACTCATGCGCACAAAGACAGCTCCAGCAATTACTGAGAGACAGGGGGCCGCATAGGGTGGGGCTGACTGGAAGGCAAGGCACTCTGAGACTCCACCCCATCCAAGCTCAACAGAGAGGCTTTTGCAGTTTTGCAAGTCTTGTATCATAAGGCTGAATCCAACACAGAAGTTCTCCCGGCATAGTGAAAATGCTGAGACAAGAAAAGGGATCACAAACAAAAGAAATGGAGGGAAAAAAATGACTGGATAAAGAGTTCAAAACCACACTTATAAGGTTTTTCAAGAATATCCTAGAAAAGTTGGATAAAGTTAGCGAGACCCACGAGGAGATGAAAAAGGAACAATTAGAAATTAAACATACACTGACTGAAATAAAAAATATTATACAGAGACATAACAGCAGACTAGAGGAAGGCAAGAATCAAATCAAAAATTTGAAATATAAAGAAGCAGGAAACACTCAAATGGAAAAGCAAGAAGAAAAAAGAATCCAAAAATATAAGTGTAAGGAGCTTCTGGAACAACTTCAAGTGTACCAACATCAGAATTGTGGGGGTGCTAGAAGAAGAGAGAGAGCAAGATACTGAAAACCTAGTTGAACAAATAATGATTGAAAACTTCCCACACTTGGTGAAAGAAATAGATATACAAGTCCAGGAAACACACAGAACCCCAAATAAAAAGGAATCCAAAGAGGACCACACCAAGACACATCACAAATAAAATACCAAGAGCAGGAGGAGAATCTAAGATGGTGGCATAGGTAAACACCTACTGATTGTGCCACTGGCTTTCAAGACAGTGTGGGAGACAGACCCGCACAACTGTGTAACTTCTAACTCAACTAAACCCCAGTTTTGGGTGAAACCCTGGGGACCCAGACTCATATGGTCCTGGAGCACAGGGGAGGCAGAGGGGCAGCAGTCTAGAGGCACTGCGAGAGAAAGTGTGTGCACGTGCACGCGCAGGCACCACTTCAGCGATTACTTAGTCACGTGAGACTCAGGGGCCATAGAGGGTAGGGCCGACTGGAAGGCAAGGTTGCCCATTAAACCCTGAGACTCCACCCATCTCAAGCTCAACAGAGAGGCTTTTGCAGTTTTGCAAGTCTTGTATCATAAGGCTGAATCCAACACAGAAGTTCTCCCGGCATAGTGAAAATGCTGAGACAAGAAAAGGGATCACAAACAAAAGAAATGGAGGGAAAAAAATGACTGGATAAAGAGTTCAAAACCACGCTTATAAGGTTTTTCAAGAATATCCTAGAAAAGTTGGATAAAGTTAGCGAGACCCACGAGGAGATGAAAAAGGAACAATTAGAGATGAAAAAGGACTAATTAGAGATGGAAAAGGACCAACTAGAGATGAAAAAATACCAACTAGAAATTAAACATACACTGACAGAAATAAAAAATATTATACAGAGTCCTAACAGCAGAGTAGAGAAAGGCAAGAATCAAGTCAAAAATTTGAAATATAAAGAATCAGAAAACACTCAACTGGAAAAGCAAGAAGAAAAAAAAAATACAAAAATGTGAAGATAATGTAAGGACCCTCTGGGACAGCTTCAAGCATACCAATATCAGAATTGTGGGGGTGCTAGAAGAGAGAGCAAGATACTGAAAACCTATTTAAAGAAATAATGACTGAAAACTTTCCACATCTGGTGAAAAAAAAAATAGACTTACAAGTCGAGGAAGCACATAGAACCCCATATAAAAGGAATCCAAAGAGGACTATACCAAGACACATCAGAATTAAAATACCAAGAGCAAAAGACAAAGAGAGAATATTTAAAGCAGCAAGAGAAAAACAGTTCATTACCTACAAGGGAGCACCCATATGACTGTCAGCTGATTTCTCAACAGAAATGATGCAGGCCAGACGACAGTGGAAAGAAATATTCAAAGTGATGAATAGCAAGAACCTACAACCAAGAATACTCTATCCAGCAAAGCTATCATTCAGAATTGAAGGGCAGATAAAGAGCTTCACAGAGAAGAAAAAGCTAAAGGAATTCATCAACTCCAAACCAGTATTGTATGAAATGCTGAAAGGTACTCCTTTAGAAGAGGAGGAAGAAAAAGGTAAAAAACAAAAAATTATGAACAACAAATGCGTATCTATCAACAAATAAATCTAAAGATTAAGTGAATTAAAAATTTGATCAACAAAATAAACTAGTGAATGTAATAGAATCAGGAGCACAGAAAGGTAGTGGACTGTTAATTCTTAGGGGGAAAGGGGTGAGGGGTGTACAGGGAGAGGTCGGACAAAAATCATACACCTATGGATGAGGTCAACAGGAGGGAGGGAAGGGTAGAAGGAAGGGTGGGAGTCAGGTGGAGGGAGCTATGGAGGGGAAAAAAGAGAAACAAATGTAATAATCTGAATAATAAAAATTTAATTTAAAAATAAAAATAAAATACCAAGAGCAAAAGACAGAGAGAGAATATTAAAAGCAGCAAGAGAAAAACAGTTAATGACCTGCAAGGGAGCACCCATACGATTGTCAGCTGATTTCTCAACAGAAACTATGCAGGAAGTGGCAAGAAATACTCAAAGTAATGAATAGCAAGAACCTACAACCAAGAATTCTCTACCCAGCAAAGCTATCATTCAGAATTGAAGGACAGATAAAGAGCTTCACAGATAAGAAAAAGCTAAAGGAGTTCATCCACACCAAACCATATTATATGAAATGCTAAAAGGTACTCTTTAAGAAGAGGAAGAAGAAAAAGGTAAAGATAAATATTATGAACAACAAATACATATCTATCAACAAGTAAAACTAAAAATCAAGTGAATTAAAAATCTGATGAACACTGAGTCGACAAAGAGAACAGCTGAGAGCGGGGGGAATCTGATGAACAGTATAAACTGGTGAATATAGAATCAGGAGCATAGAAAGGGAGTGAACTGATAATTCTCAGGAAGGAAGGGGTTAGGGGTGCAGGGAGAGACTGGACAAAAATTATACACCTATGGATGAGGACAATGTGGGGGAAGGTAAGGGTAGAGGGAGGGGTGGGAGCCTGGTGGAGGGGAGCTATGGGTAGGAAAAAAGAGAAACAAATGTAATAATCTTAACAAAAAAGATTTATTAAATAAAAAACAAAAAATAATTAATAAATAAACAAACAAACTTAAGTTGTTTCCATATCTTGGCTATTATATATAATGCTGCATGCAGTGAAGATGAGGATACATATATCCTTCTGAATTAGTGTTTTTATTTTATTTAGATACATTACCCAGAAGTGGAGTTGCTAGATCCGCTGTGGGCAAACTGCAGCTCGTGATCTACATGAGGCTCTTTGGCCCCTTGAGTGTGGCTCTTCCACAAAATACCACAGCCTGGGCAAGTCTGTTTTGAAGAAGTGGCATTAGGAAAAATTTACTTTTTAAAAATTTGGCTCTCAAAAGAAATTTCAATAGTTGTACTATAGATATTTGGCTTTGTTGACTAATGAATTTGCTGACCACTGTGCTAAATGATTTGGTAGTTCAATTTTTTAGGAATTGCCATACTGTTTTCCATATTTGCTACATCACTTTACATTCCAACCAACAGTGCACAAGCATTCCCTTTGCCACATTCTCCCCAACACTTGTTATATCTTGTCTTTTTTTATAACAACCATTCTAAGTGGTGTGAGGTAAAATTTCTTTTTTGTTTTGATTTGTATTTCTCTGCAAATAGTAAAAAATAGTAACAGTTTAACTACTTCCCTTCCATTTTGAATGTTTTTTGTTTCTTTTATGTCTGGCTAGCCTTTCTAATACTATGTTGAGTAAAAGTGGCAAGAATAGACATCCTTTTCTTTTTTTAATTTAAATTCTTTATTGTTGAAAGTATTACATAAGTCTCCTCAGGCATTCTTTTCTTGATTCTGATCTTAGAGTTGAGATCATTGAGTGTAATGATAGTGTGGCCTTGTGATATAAGTCTTAATTATATTTGAATATGTTCTCTCTATAACCACTTCGTTGAGAGTTATTGTCATAAGTGAATGTTAAATTTTGTTAAATGGTTTTTCTGCATCTATTGCGATATCATATAATTTTTATTCTTCATTTTGTGTTATTATGTAATTAAGTCTGCCTTTATTTTAATAACAATGCCTTATTATTAAGTAAATAATATTTGCTTATCTTTACTTTTGTATATCTTAATTTCTTCCTTAACTTTTTTGTAATATTTCTTTTTATTTCCTATAAAACAGTAATACTGTAACATTCTAACATACCTATTTTCCTGGTTTGAATAAATCAACTGTAAAACAAATATTGTTGAGATGGTGAAAGAAATTTGTATCTGGGTTAGGTACGATGTTAAAGAATCATCAAAATCCTTAGGTGTGGTCATTACTGACTGTGAAAAAGTATTTTATAGATGCACACAGAAGAACTTTTTTTAACTTTAATTTTACACTATTACCGATGTCTTCATTTTCCCCCTTTTGCCCATCTCCTCCACATTCACTCACCCCTTGCCTCCGGCCATACCACACTGTTGTCTGTGTCTATTAGATTATGCATATATGTCCTTTGCCTACATTTTTATGCTTCAATTAGAAATTTTTTTCTTTTATTCTCTTTAATAACTGCCCAATTCTATCTATCTCCTATTTTTGTAACTATAGTTTCATGTTTATTAGTCTATTTTTCTCTTTCTTATGTCTCCTGTACTCTTTTCTGAGGGATCCACTTTTGGGCTGTTGCCAGCTGGGTCACTCTACGATACTAGAGACTCCTGAGGTTCCTATGCACATTGCCCTCTCACAGGCACTCTCACAACATAGGAGCTCA
>PVJN01020371.1:0-15000 GCA_004026805.1 Lasiurus borealis
CTGAAACCTCTCTGTCACCAGCTGGGTGGCTGCCTATGAATCAGAGCCTCGTCCAGCCTCGGTTTCATCATATGTAGCTATGTTACCTGCTCTGTCTCGCCCATGAGATCCCTGTGACATTAAAAAGAGGTATGCATGGTGACTCATCACCCGAATGAGGAGAGAGCAGAGGAGTCTGTGCTTTCTCCAAGCCCTGCAGAAAGCTGCACTTTTTTTAATATATATATTTTATTGATTTTTTACAGAGAGGAAGGGAGAGGGATAGAGAGTTAGAAACACCGGTGAGAGAGAGACACCAATCAGCTGCCTCCTGCACACCTCCTACTGGAGATGTGCCCGCAACCAAGGTACGTGCCCTTGACTGGAATCGAACCTGGGACCTTTCAGTCTGCAGGCCAAAACTCTATCCACTGAGCCAAACCGGTTTCGGCCTGCACTTTTTAAAAGACCTGAATAATTGATGGACAGACACGCTCAAAGAACACAATCCAGGAAGCTAAGGAGACACTGAGAAGATTTTTCTTCTTCCTTTTTTTAGAAAAAATGTTTCTGGCCTAAGAATAAAGGATTTGAGCCTTGGCACCAGACAAACAAGGAGGAAGAGGGAACGGGCTGGCTCGGGCAGAGAGCAGGGGGTGAAATTTGGCCAAGAGGAAGCAGAATGACTTTGAGTTCATCTGCCCCCTGGCCCCTGGAGTGGATGAGGGAAACTAGATGTTGACCAATCAGAAGGTTGCCAAGGAAATCCCCACGTTGTGTGAGATGGTAAGGCCTATTTTTTTAAGTTATCCTGTAAGAAAAAAAAAATTGGGCGTTGCCCTCACTAGGATTTGAACCAGTGATCTTTTAGTGCAGGGGTTGAATCTTAACCTACTGAGCCACACCAGCTGGAGTAGGTTGTTCTCTCATTTTAAGAGTCCACAAAAAGCCAAAACCAGTTTAGCTCAGTGGATAGAGCATCGGCCTGCAGACTGAAGGGTCCCAGGTGATTCTGGTCAAGGGCATGTATCTTGGTGGAGGGCACATCCCCAGTAGGGGGCATGCAGGAGGCGGCTGACTGATGTTTCTCTCTCATCTATGTTTCTAACTCTCTATTCCTCTCCCTTCCTCTCTGTAAAAAATCAATAAAATATATTTTTTTAAAAAGAGAGTCCACAAAATGCTACAATGTAAGGTAGGGTCACTTTCTACATGTGTTTCTCAGCGACTCAGATGAAAGTTTATGAAAAAACTCAAGTTCACATGAAATATATTGCTGGGCGAATAAGGATCCTTGTGATACTGAGAAAAGGGTTACTCATATAGGACACAGAATAACAAAGGAAAAAAGCAAGATATTCCATCATTCACTGGCGGTGTCATCTTGGCAAGTTCACCTAATGAGGCCTTGGTCTCCTCATCTCTCGGAGGGGTTGATCGTCTCTAAGTCACTCCGGCTCTTACAGTCTCTGCAGGAATCTATTATTCTACAAAGGACAGTTGGACAGAAAGCGGAAGTGTTCCTTCGAAAGAAAAAGATACCTATGAGTTGAAGAAGGGTCACTCTAAATTTGAGGCAACAAAAGGATGATCAAATCCCTCTTGGAAAATAACATCAAAGAAAAACCAAGAAACTGAGTTAGTGCAGTCAACACCCAGGAGATCTATGCCCAGAGTCCCTTCTCAGGATGGTGACATAGCTTGTTCTCCATCAAGATTTATCTAGACGGGCTGTCCCTTCATTTAAACTAAAATCTGACTCCAAGATCCACATATCAGTTCTACTATCAGACAGGGGCAATATTTTAAACAGTCCCTACGCCACAGTCAAACAGTGACACCCGTTATGGGGAAAGGGGTGTCTGGGAGTGCAAAGTGAAGAGGGAAGCTGTAGCTCATCGGCAAGACCTGACTGGACCATGACTGTGCCAGAAACCATTTCCGTGGACAATCTGATCTGCGAAATGGGAATTGCAATCCCGTTTCCCTAGCAGATTTCGGAGAAGACCAAAGGCGGAAACATTAAATGGAAGAACTGTGTTAGCAGAGAAGCACCTACAGCTGCCACTAGTCCTCATTATTAGTCCGCAGGCTCCCGACATCACGGAGTGACCGCCATTTGGAACAGCCCTTTCCCCAGCCTCAGCGCTGCCTACTTGCAGGTTTGATCATGTATATACACACATCACTCATCTTCCCCTGCTTGCGTGCTCCTTCTAGTGTTCCCAGCCCCCTCCCTTCTCATCGGCTGGACACTGATCACTCGGCTGCCTTGTTGAGAAACAGAGCTCTGAAATCCGCGTACAACGGCAAACTGGTTTTACAACCCGAATTTGCTCTTGCGTAATGGTCGAGCATGCCAACGCACGCCTGGGGAGAGCGTGCACCTGGGACGCGGCAGCAGCAGCAGGCAGCAAGGCTGTTCTTTGAGACCAGGATGTGCTCCTTGAGTCAATATTCACTTTAGATTTCATTCTCCATTTCAAGGGGTGGGAGGTTAAGCATCAAAGCATTAAGAGATCACTTCATTGGTTACACATCCATCACGATTTCATCATTAATCCAGCTGACGGTTGTTCCTCCAGCGACACGTTCCGAGTAAATGTTAAAGGTTTTGATTTTTATTGAGTCCGTCTTCCCTTTACGAGGCCTCATTCTGATGTTGTAGTTGGCTCTTTGCAGACAATAGAAATACACGCTGTCATGCCTAAAGGTTGCCGGTTTGATTCCCCATCAGAGCACAAACTAGGTCGCAGGTTCAATGCCCATTCAGGGCACAGATGGGGAGGCAATCGGTCGATGTTTCTCTCTCACGTTGGTATTTCTCTCTCTCTCCCTTCTTCTCCCTCTAAAATCAATAAACATATCCATTATAAAGATGCACGTTTCTACCATCCAAGAGGGTCTGCCGCATCTACATGAGCAGCTTTCCTTTCAAACTGTGCCTCCTCGCCGAAACCAGTTTGGCTCAGTGGATAGAGCGTCAGTCTGCAGACTGAAAGGTCCTAGGTTCGATTCCGGTCAAGGGCATGTACCTTGGTTGCTAGCACATCCCCAGTGGGGGGCATGCAAGAGGTAGCTGATGGATGTCTCTCTCATCGATTTTTCTAACTCTCTATCCCTCTCTCTTTCTCTCTGTAAAATATCAATAAAATATATATTTAAAAAAAAAACACAAAAAAAACACAAAAAACTGTGCCTCCTCGATCTTCCTATCTGGAGCCGTGGACCTATGAATGCTGGCCCATTCCCAGCAGGATCACGCAGGTGAATTGTCAGAGAGAGAAAGTGAGAAAACCAAAGCTTGGCACAGGATCTGCCCTCTTGGGATGGACACACACTGGGAAGATTAACCTGCTTCGTAGATGAAGTCTGGAAGCAAGAAAATGGCCATGTCTGACATAGGTACGCACAGGACATTGGACTACCGTATTTTCCTGGATGTAAGACGACATTTTAACCCAGGAAAATCTTCTCAAAAGTCAGGGGTCATCTAATACGCCGGGGATCATCTTATATGCTGGGTGTCATCTTATAGGGCGGGTATATCCCAAACTCTATATTTTAACTGCAAAAGTTGGGGGTCGTCTTATTCACCCAGTTGTCTTATACACCGGAAAATACGGTGCGTAGAAGGGCAGAGCTCAGCACTAAGCAAACAAAATAAAGGGGTCTGCCCCAGCAGAGTGAGCCATTCCTGACAGCTCTGTTTTGGTCTATTGTCATCCACAGGACACATCACTCTGGCCCTTCACATGCGCACTGCGGACCCTACTCTCTACCCAAAGCTGCCCCGGGAGGATGAATTGTCCCAGTGACTCTTCCGACTCTGAGAGAACATGGAACCTGAAAGGCCTTCCATGTTCACACATTTTCATATTCTCCGTTTACTGGGCTCCAGAGACTCGGCTGGTCTTGTAGAAGCAAGGACCTCGACCCACCAGCACAGCCCAACGCAGCAGTGGCTGGCTCAGTCCTGCAGGGGCCGGGTTCCCTGGACCTAGTCTTTCCACGTTGACTCAGAGTGGAAAGTGTGGGGACAGGAAACAGGAAGCCTTCCTCAGTCCCCCTAATACAATCCTCATCATCATCAGAGGCAATTCCCATACCGTTACGTCAATCAATAGGAACGGAGGCAGTCACTAGAAAAGGCCGGAGCATTGCATTATCAAGTCAGCCAACGGCGTCATTTCTCCGTGATCAGGGTCCGAAATGCGATCCCACGAGGACCTCCGCCAGATGGGCATGGAGTTTGCACCCGGAGTCTCTCTTTCATCTGTCAGTCAGGGTTCGGTCATGGGGGCCTGGGCGCAGCTGGCTGAGAACGTGGGATCCAGCTTCTTACGGAGCCCTCCGGCGTGTCCAGGAGGAGTGTTTCAGCACTCGCTCTGCTTTTCTGCTTTTTTGGGGGGCAACCAGCTGTCCTCAGACGCCAGCCACCGCCTCATCTAGTCCTGTTCCCCAGCAGAGGCACCGTGTCCGCAGAGGGGAGGCGGTTAAAGAGACACACACACCATCCACCTCCACATCACAGCTCAGGCCGCTGCTCCTGCTGTTTTCTCTGCCAGAAACGGTAGGTTATTTGTACGCACGTGTGACTTCTAAGCGCTTTTGTATCTCTTATTTCAGTTTCCCAGGCACCCAGTGAGAGAGAACACAATTCCAACACCTCAGATTTGGGCTAAGAAGTCAGGAAAGGCTGATTTCAAATCCCCGGTGTCCACGCCAATGTCCTGGCGTGTTTTTGACCTCCTCTTAAAAGAGGCCTGTGCTGCCAAAACCGGTTTGCTCAGTGGATAGAGCGTTGGCCTGCAGACTGGAAGGTCCCGGGTTCAATTTCGGTCAGGGGCGTGTATACTGGTTGCGGGCATGTCCTCAGTAGGGGACATGTGGAGGCGGCTGATCGATGTCTCTCTCTCATCCATGTTTCCAACTCTCTATCCCTCTCTCTTCCTCTCTGTAAGAAATCAATAAAATATATATTTAAAAAAAAAAAAAGAGCCGAGACCGGCGTGGCTCAGTGGATAGAGCGTCAGCCTGCGAACTGAAAGGTCCCAGGTTCAATTCCGGTCGGGGGCATGTGCCTTGCTTACGGGCACATCTCCAATGTGAGGCATGCAGGAGGCAGCTGTTCGATGTTTCTCTCTCACCCATGTTTCCAACTCTCTATCCCTCTCTCTTCCTCTCTGTAAGAAATCAATAAAATATATTTTAAAAAAAAGAGGTCTGTGCTGATTGAAGGGCCTGGTCTGCAGGATGCATTCGGTCCTCAAGTTCAAAGAATGGATGTTTGGCGCTAATGTCAGCGCTAACATATACCTAACATAGTCCATCCGGTCTCATCCAGAAAAGCTATGTAAACATCTTACATTCAAATAGCCCTTCCCTTTAAAAGCTAGTAATTACTAGCTGCCACGAAGGCAGTTCATCATAATTAACTCCTCATTAGTGTACAATTAAAATGCCTGTCTCTCCGCCGCTAGCAAAGAGCCCGAAATAAATGAGGACATCGCTGGGCACCCCGAACCTCTGGGATCAGGATGAGGAACCTCTACCTGCAACATGTCCAGATGCTCTAAGAACCTGATGCAGAGTCTTTTCCAAAAACACAATGGAGAATATTCAACGCGTGTGTGCGTGTGCGTGTGTGTGTGTGTGTGTGTGCAGTCTATTTCCCATGTATGCAGAGGCCACAGACAGTTGACAAGAATTTCATCAAGCCGAGACCGGTGTGGCTCAGTGGATAGAGCGTCGGCTTACGGACTGAAAGGTCCCAGGTTCGATTCCGGTCGGGGGCACGTACCTTGCTTGCGGGCACATCTCCAGTGTGGAGTGTGCAGGAGGCAGCTGATCGATGTCTCTCTCTCTCATCGATGTTTCTGACTTTCTATCCCTCTCCCTTCCTCTCTGTAAAAAATCAATAAAATATATTTTTAAAAAAAAGAATTTCATTGACTTCAGGATCATGTCAACCCTCCAATGGCCGCATCCTGGACTGGCCCTCGGACACCATCCCCTCCTGCAGGCACAGAACAGCGTCTTGACCAGAGATGTAATTGAGGGTAAAACTCAGATAGGGCCTCCGGATCCCACATTCCAAGCCTCCTACTCGCTCTGCTCCATCCGATAACCTGCAGGTGAACTTGGGAAATCAAAGCTTTTTTCACTGGCTCCACCTTATCTGTGTGTGGGCCCCGTACCTCCCTCCCAGCCCGCACCCGGGTCACGGCCTGCTCTGGAATGCAGGCTTCTAATCAGGCAGGACCAGGAGGCAGAAGTCTTAAAGGCTTGGGGACAGCAATGTAGAACCTCACTGGCATGTGTTCTGTGAGTGCAATGCACATCTCAGGCAGCTTAGAGTCTAATCATAATGCAAATATCTGTGTTTTCCGATGGTCTTAGGCTCTACAGCAGCAGTTCTCAACCTGTGGGTCGAGACCCACAGGTTAAGAACCACTAGCAGGGACACCTAAGGCCATCAGAAAACACAGATATTTACATTAGGATTCATAACAGGAGCAAAATGACAGTGATGAAGTAGCAACAAAAAATAACTTTATGGTTGGAGGTCACAACAACATGAGGAACTGTATTAAAGGGTAAGCGGCATTAGAAAGGTTGAGAACAACTGGCTTAGACGGTCAGACACCACTGGGGGCAGTTAGAGAAGTGGAAGAGGCCTTTCTAGAAGCTTCTGGACACCCGGCGCAATCAGGAAACCTCCCTAGAGAACAGAACTCAAGAAATGCCATGATGTTGCTCACGCTGAAGGAAGGGCACATCCTGGGTGCCAGCTGGACCCTGGCTTGATTGCCAGTGTCCACCGACAGTGCAGGGGAATCACTCGATCTACCCATGAAGTCCCAATAAGCCGAAATCAGTTCGGCTCACTGGATAGAGCGTCGGCCTGCAGACTGGCGGGGGTCCCAGGTTCGATTCCAGTCCAAGGCATGTACCTTGGTTGCGGGCACATCCCCGATGGGGGGTGTGCAGGAAGCGACTGATCAATGTCTCTCTCTCATAGATGTTTCTAGCTCTCTATCCTTCCCCCTTCCTCTCTATAAAAAAAATCAATAAAATATATTATTAAAAAAAAAAAAAAGACAGGAATAAGAGCCTACTAACTGCTCTGTATTCCTTTAGGTCTTTGCCTCTTTCCAAACTCTTCCTGATCTGTTTGCATCATGTAATTACCCAGTCTCTGAGGCTTAGACACGGCTCCTGTGACTATCTCTTTGAACATGGAAGAAGCTTTGAGAAGGAGCCAGTTGTGCTGGCAAGAACCCTCAACCGGCAGCCAAACCATGGGCTTAGATCTGGGCTGCATCTGGAGCGATCGCTGGCCTTCACCCCCTCTTCTCTAAGCCCCCACGCTAGGACTCGGGGTCCCCGAGTACACCATCACAAGAAGAGGCAGGAGAAAGCAGCCGTGACCCTGCAGGCGAATGTGCTTGCGGTGCTGACGTTGAGATGCAAGCATTTTCTAAGACACGGAGGGGTCCTTCTCCTTTCGAAAGGGGGGTTCGCTTCCTTTGGAGTGGGGTGCGACAGGAAGAGCGAATCTGGCTCCTGGCACCCATTTCCTGTCCACTAGCCTCTCTTGGATGACTCCTTGATGGCTTTGAACCCCACACCGCCCCCCCCATCCTACCCCCCTCCACCTGCACTTCCCACAGGGAGGGTTTCAGGCACCGAGTGCGATGTTTGGTACAATATCCGTGCATCACTGACACATCAGGGATTCTCCCCAACGTCTCCCCGTTCAGTTTTCCTTGCACCTCGCCTGTGCCATCTGCGGAAGTGGTAGGCACCCGAGAAAACATCTGCTCCCATCAGCAGCCTGCACACACTGCCTGCTTGCTCGCCATCCTGGGAACATGGGGGTCGCTAGAAGAGTCGGGGCGCCCTCAGGTCCAGTGCCCTCTGCCAGCCCCAGCTCTGGCTGGAGTGCTCCCTCATGGCTCTCTCTGAGGCCAGTGCAGGCTCTTAGCAAACTGGCACCATGAAGAGCTCAAAGACCGCTCGTTGCAGAGGGCCTGCCTCTGAGCATCTCCTTCCTACCAGCTCTGTGACCGGCCTTTTGTGGCGGCCGATCAAATAAGAACATTCTGGATTTTGTGTTTTTAAATATTTACCGGTCTCCCTCTCAGGACAGATGACACATATCAAAAACACCAGGCCCTGGTTTTACGGCGTGTTCGGGATCTCGGCCGATTCAGGGCGATTTTGCCTTTCCCGACTCCAGCTGTGCCCTATGTTTCTGCCTCCAGAGAACGAAATTGGTATTTAAGCTGCGATCCTCCGTCAGCTCGAGGCGGGAGAGGGAATCTACTTAAAATTACCATGGAAAGTCATTTCCCCTCCCCCCCCCCGACTCATGGATTTCCCATAATTCTCCGGCGGAGCCCCGGCCGGGTTTATTTACCTTCATTTTCAACGCTCTAATAATTTTTAAATAAACTTTCCTCCCTGCACACCGCGGCGCCCAGACGGCCCTTATCAATAAGGTGGGAAGGCGTGTAATAAGGGTTATTAATCAATCGAGTCCGTTGTGATTAGCTAATTAATAACAGAAAGAGGTACTTGACAAAAGAGATAGATTTTTAATTTTTAATGCCTTTGAAGGAGTGAGCGGAATGCTAATGGGCCGTGGCTGGATCCGGCTCAGGGAAAGGAAAGGCAGCTGGCTACCCGGGCAGCTTTCTGGGGAGCACAGCCAGCGGGGACAGACCGGGCCTGGGAACCAGGGGCCCCAGGACTGAGCCCTCATCCAGCGCCGGTCCTGTAACAGCTCCGGCCTCAGTTTACCTGTCTGTGCTTCAGAAGGTGTCAACCCTGGCTGATATCCCTTCACTCCCCACACTCCCCTCCAGCTCCAGGTAGCTACAAGGTTCCTAGGAGGTAAGTTACCTGACATACATTTGCCACCTAAAGAGTCTGAAGTTTGCCAAAACCGGTGTGGCTCAGTGGATAGAGCGTCGGTCTGCGGACTGAAAGGGCCCAGGTTCGATTCCGGTCAAGGGCATGTACCTAGGTGGCGGGTACATCCCCAGTAGGGGATGTGCAAGAAGCAGCTGATCAATGTCTCTCTCATCGATGTTTCTAAATCTCTATCCTTCTCCCTTCCTCTCTGTAAAAAAATCACTAAAATATATTTAAAAAGTAAAATAAATAAAGAGTTTGAAGTTATCTCCGTTTTACTAGTATAAACATCACTTAACATCACAGGTAGCTTTTAAATCATTGGCTTTTAAAAGTACACACTACAGTATAATGTTATATAAATAAATCCAAAAATAACATATTTGGGGGAAGACAAAATTTGTTTAAGGCTCTTTTCTTCTTTAGTTTAGAGAGAATAAATGTGTTGCATTAGAGGAAGAGGTCCAGAAGATATAGTCCTGGGACTTACAAATAAAAAAGCAGAGAGGTAATAAGACACTGAGAGAAGCGGGTCAAAGGGAAGAAGCAAGCAAGAACGTAAGTTCCAGGCCATGGATCTGAAAGTCTCAAAAGCAGCAAGTGGCTGTCTCTGCCAAATGTCGCTGAAGACCAAGTAACAAGACGTGGCAGAAATGCACATGTGAATTGCACTCCAGGAAGAAGACGGATGCCTTTGGAACAGTGGTTCTCCACCTTCCTAAGGCCGCGACCCTTGCCTACAGTTCCTCATGGGGTGGTGACCCCCAACCATGAAATGTTGCTCCTGTGATGCATCGTGATGTCAATATCTGCATTTTCCGATGGTCTTAGGCGGCACCTGTGAAAGGGTCGTTCGACCCCCAAAGGGGTCTCGACCCACAGGTTGAGAACCGCTGCTTTGGAAGGACACTGCCCCGTAGCCTGATGTCTGAGTGCAGAGATGCGGAGCTGAGGGACCCTAGAAACTGCTATGGAGACGCCAGGCCTGAGCGGGAGGAGACGCCAGGCCTGAGCGGGAGGAGAAACCACGGCGGCAGGTGGACGAGGGGTGAGCGAGCGGAGGATGAAGGCAGAAAGGCCGGCGCCTACTGAGCAGGTGGCGAGAGGCACCGGCAGAGAAGAATGCTGACGGGGAAGATGCCTCCCTTAGGGCTGAGATAAGGGGACAGTTATCAAAGGAGAATTTTAAGGACAGAGATAGGGCAGACGGAAAAGCGGCTGACTCCCTGGCTTTGATGAAGGAAGAAAGCACTTTCCCAGGGTAACCCAGAGAAAAGCAGGACTTAGCCAACCCCCCCCCACCACCAATAAATAAAATATAAAATGTTATATTATTTTTTTATTTTTTATATATTTTATTGATTTTTTTACAGAGAGGAAGGGAGAGGAATAGAGAGTTAGAAACATCCATGAGAGAGAGACATCGATCAGCCACCTCTTGCACGCCCCACAGTGGAGATGTGCCCACAACCAAGATACATGCCCTTGACTGGAATCAAACCTGAGACCTTTCAGTCTTCAAGGCGACGCTCTATCCACTGAGCCAAACCGGTTTCGGCTAAAGTATTATATTTTAATATAATATTATATATATATATAATTGATTTCAGAGAGGGAGAGGGAGAGAGAGAGATACAAACATTAATGATGAGAGAGAATCATTGATCGGCTGCCTCCTGCACGCCCCCCACTGGAGATCAAGCCCACAACCCAGGCAAGTGCCCTGACCGGGAATCGAACCCTAACCTCCTGGTTCATAGCTCGACACTCAACCACTGAGCCACGCCGGCCAGCTGCTCCCCCGCCACCCCCCACCCCATGCCTTTTTAACTTTGGTTGTAAAGAGCATGTGAAACATACATTCAAGGATCGCTCAGGTGACCCCAACATGAGTCCTATCCCTTTCACCTGTTTACTGTTGCCTGCTTTCCCATTCCTTTTGCGTTGAATATATACTTTTAATATCACTCTATTTACCCCAGTGCTTTACAATATATCCCTTAGAGTAGGATAGTTAGTGGTTTGAGACATTACACCATACAGACATAGCCAGGAGAATCTGGTGTATGGACATTTTAGCACCTCACGTCAAAATACATTTTTCTCAATGCCCGTGTGTTCTGGGCCGAGACGAGCAACATGAAAAGGAACCTCATAAAGTATGCTCACACTGAACGGGGCTGACATGCTTCGTGGAGAGAAGTGGGAGCCTTACAACTGTCTGATTAGATAACTAATTATAATTAGTAATGCTCTCCGGCTTAGCTCATCTCAGGAAGATTAAGAGAGGAGCTGGTCAGAGCTGTCCAGTTGCACCTGGGTAAGGGAGGTAAGCTGGTGCAATGTTAGAAGAAATTAAGTGGAGATGGAGGTGAGGCCTCGCTCGCCATCCCTCCAATCTGCCTAGGTCTCTCCCACTTCTGCATCCTCACGATACTGTCACACAGAGGAGAAGAGCTAAAATCACCCGGCTTGCCGAGACTAGTTTGGCTCAGTGGATAGAGCGTCGGCTTGCGGACTGAAAGGTCCCAGGTTCGATTCTGGTCAAGGGCATATATCCTGGTTGTGGGCACATCCCCAGTAGCAGGTGTGCAGGAGGCGGCTGATCGATGTATCTCTCTCATCGATGTTTCTAACTCTCTATCCCTCTCCCTTCCTCTCTGTAAAAAATCAATAAAATATTTTTAAAAAATCTAAGAACAGTAACTTTAGCCTTTGCAACATGGTCTACTCTTTGATACACTCACTTGCACCACCACACAGGACTTTGGATTGTGGACAATGGTTTTCTGTACAGTTTTTAACAGTAACAGAGGCCTATGTGATCATCTACACACGGATGAAACAGAGGCATCACTGTCTGCCATACAGTTTACAGCTCTAATGCACCGCCTTACGATGGGACTTAAAAAAACTATCACAGCTGAAACTGGTTTGGCTCAGTGGATAGAGCATTGGCTTTCGGACTGAAAGGTCCCAGGTTCGATTCCGGTCGGGGGCATGTACCTTGCTTGCGGGCACATCTCCAGTGTGGGGTGTGCAAGAGGCAGCTGATCGATGTCTCTCTCTCATCCATGTTTCTGACTTCCTATCCCTCTCCCTTCCTCTCTGTGAAAAATCAATAATTTAAAAAAAACAACAACAACACATCTTTCCTTCAGATTTGAAAGCTAACTGATTTTGCATTTATCAGATACAATAGGAGAACCATTTCAGTTTTCATTTTGAACGAGTTTCTTGGATCCACGAGCTAAGTAATCACTGTGTAAGATGAGCCCATGTGGACAGTGGGGAGACACAGCTTTGGGGGGCAGACAGACGTGTGTTGAAAACACGCATCCCGCTGGGGACTAATTCTGCAGTGTGAAGGATGAGCGGGCCGGCCTGCTACATGGGTGGCGCTGAGCCGCACGCGGGATAATGTACGACTTGTTTAGGCGGTGCCTGGCGTGTTCTAAGCATCCAGTAAATAGTAACGATTGTTCTGCCACCAAAATTATCAATTATCGTGAACGCACTCAGATAAACGGCGCTAAGGGCGCACTTACGCAGGGATCGCGACGAAGAGAAAATGCTAAGACGGGGGGTGAAATGGGAGCTCCGGGAGGCAGGGCTGTTTGTCTGCTTCTTCCACCGCTTTGTCTGCTGAGCGGAGCGGCCTCCGACGCACAGCATAGGTATCTGTCCAATTAACGGGTAAGGAGCTCCCCGAAACTCCGTTCCCACCGAGGGAACCCCCAGACATGGGGCAACACCACGGTGTCCATCTCTCGCCCCCATCCTCCCAGGATGCTCTGTGCCGGGGCACTGACCCCTTCTGCTGTGCTTGTGAAGAGAAGACTCTTTTGTTAGTATATTTTATTGATTTTTTTACAGAGAGGAAGGGAGAGGGATAGAGAGTTAGAAACACCGATGAGAGAGAGACATCCATCCCCTGCCTCCTGCACGCCCCCCACCAAGGATGTGCCCGCAACCAAGGTACATGCCCTTGATCGGAATCAAACCCCAGACCTTTCAATCTGCAGGCCGACGCTCTATCCACTGAGCCACACCGGTTTTGGCAAGAGCAGACTCTTGAAAAAGAGACTCCTTTACAGGCAAAGCTCCCCAGTCAAGGGTCGTTGATGTCCCTGTGGTCACCTCAATGGAAACAATTGTAGTCCTTCTGGATCCAAATCGCTGGGAGTGCAGAGAGCAGAGGAGAGGGGGACCTGGCCCAGGTCTCGGGTCTGCCATTCACTAGCTCTGTGGTCCTGAGAGCACCACCACCAGCCTCAGTGCATCAGAGCTCCATGTGTGGTCCAGGACTGTGGTTGGCAAACTGTGGCTCATGAGCCACATGCGGCTCTTTGGCCCCTTGAGTGTGGGAGCTCTTTCACATCCTGTGTGGTTTAGGATTCCCGGTTCAGGGTGCGGGTTCTGGAGGAGGCCGCACGCAAATGAAGAGAGAGACTAGAAAAGCATTAATTTGGTGATATTGGGGGGCCAGGTGGGAGCCTTCCTCTAGTGCAGTAGTTCTCAATCTTCCCAAGGCCTCGACCCTTTAATACAGTCCCTCATGTTGTGGTGAATCGTAATGTAAATATCTGTGTTTTCTGATGGTCTTAGGCGTCCCTGCTAGTGGTTCTCAGCCTGTGGGTCACCGCTGTAGAGCCTGAGACCATCAGAAAACAGGTCACGACCCACAGGTTGAGAACCACTGCTCTAGTGGAAAGGACTACCCCTTGCTCTGACCTTTCTATCCCTCTTATTAAGACTATGGGACACACTCATGACCTTTAGGCAGGAAATTCCAAGAACAGAAATTTATATATGAAACAAACAGGTAGAGGCTGCTTCAGCTAACAATGTTTCCACTAAACAGTGAGTGATGAGCTCTGACCTTGCAGAGCCAGTAGGGCTGACCAGCCTTCTGGTCTCCCTTCCACATCTTTCTATCAGTGAGACCATGTTTGGTTTTCGGCCCTTGAGTGTGGCTCTTCCACAAAATCCCACGGCCTGGGCCAGTCTATTTTGAAGAAGCGGCATTAGAAGAAGTTAAAAAAAATTGGCTCTCCAAAGAAATGTCAGTCATTGTCCTGTTGATATTTGGCTCTGTGGACTAATGAGCTTGCCGACGACTGGCTAGGGAGTTAGAGATCTATCTAGTCCACAAGAATAGATCTCTTTTGTATACATGTAACACAATAAAATAAAATAAAAAGATAACTAGAGAATCCCTAAATATTTGGATTGGAGGTTAAGCTATATACTTCTAAATAACCCATGGTTAAAAAGAAGAAATTAACAATGAAAATAAGAAAATATTTTTACCTAAATGATAATGAAAATATGACATATTAAAACATGTAATGTGGTTAAAGTGTGCTCCATATTAAAACATGTAATGTGGTTAAAGTGTGCTCCAGGAGCCATTTATGGCATTAAAATATATTTGGAAAAAAGAGAGGCTGAGAAACCAATCATCTCAATCCATATATTTTTTAAAATTCAATCTATCTTAATCAGTAGGGGAAAATGGAAAGTTAAATTTAAGGAGTGCATAAGGAAGGACATGTAAACGTTAAAAGCAGAAACGTAATTCTGCCTCACACCCTGGCATCACACCCTACCTGATTTTGCAGGACAGCCTGACACACAAATTTTACACTTGCCTATCCCCATCATTGTGTGGTAAGCCAGTTCCTTTAAATTATTCAGTATAAATAAAAATAAACAACAACCAAAACAAACAAACAAAAAAGAATAGATCTCTTCTATGTAGTGAGAATTAGGCTCCTTCTCATTAAATAGAAGGAAGCTCCGACTTGTCTGCTCCACAAGGCTCCTGCAAAGATCAAATAAAAGCGCTGGAAAAGGAACACGAGACAAAACTGTTTTTTCTTCGTCCAGGAAAACACTACTTTATGCCTGCAGTCACTTCAGCTTCTTGTCAAGATTTTTTTTTTTAAATGATTGAAAAGAAAGACAGTGAAATACTTGGACAGCTAGTACAGAAGCAAACTAAAAAAAAAAGAAAAGTGCTGCTACTAATGAAAAAAATGGTTTTAAAACTTATCTCCTTTCAGAATACTCTCTTAGAAACATACTTTAAAAATC
>PVJN01020371.1:17500-36079 GCA_004026805.1 Lasiurus borealis
ATGCCGGGGCCTCTGCTCTTGTCCCCAGAGGCCCTTGGAAAGAGTGAGGGGAGGACATCAGCCACCTTAGCATCACACACAAGCTGCATCCTCAGCCCAGATCCTCCCTCCACCGGTTCTCTCGCCGACACCATCCAAATATCACCTCCCGAGATCCACAGTCAGCAGTGACCTCAAACACCTCAAGACCCGTGAATGCAGGTCTCTTGTCATGGTTACATCCCGAGAGAGACAGTAAAATAAGAAATTAAAACTCTGCCTTTTAGGGGACTGAAGTCCAAGTTCCTTGTTTCTGTGTCAGGCAAAGTGACCCCTTCCCCTCCCCCACTCGGCCCTTGCAGGACCCCAAAGACGCCCACGTTCTAATCCCTGGAACCTACAGATACGTTCCCACCAAGACTTTGACATTAGCCTGTGAAGTTCATGAACTAAGGACCGTTTAGGGCATAGAGAACCAGGAGAGAATACATGTGTGCTATGTCAAGCCATGGAATTTGTGGTCATTTCTTACAATAGTCAGACTAGAGACTATCATGGCCTCATCCCCCTCAGTCACCTGCTAATAAATAAATAATAATAAATAGGTAGGTACATAAATGATAGATAAGTAAAATAGGTAGATAGATACATAGATAGGTAGATAGATACATAGGTAGATTAGATAAATAAATAATAAATAAAATAGGTAGATACATAAATGATAGATAGATGGGTAGATAATAAATAAAATAGGTAGATAGATACATAAATGATAAATAAAATAGGTAGATAGATACATAAATAGATAGATAGGTAGATAGATACATAGGTAGATAAGTAGATAAATAAATAAATAATAAATAAAATGGGTAGATACATAAATGATAGATAGATGGGTAGATAATAAAATAGGTAGATAGATACATAAGTGATAGATAAATAAAATAGGTAGATAGATACATAAATAGATAGATAGGTAGATAGATACATAAATAGGTTAAATAAATAAGTAAATAAATAAAAAATAGGTAGATAGATACATAAATGATAGACAAATAAAATAGGTAGATATACATAGATAGATAGATACATAGGTAGATAAGTAGATAAATAGATAAATAAAAAATAAATAAAATAGGTAGATACTTAAATGATAGGAAGATAATAAATAAATATGTTAAATAAATAAATAAATAAATAGTAAAAAATAGGTAGATAGATACATAAATGATAGATAAATAAAATAGGTAGATAGATATATAAATAGATTGATACATAGGTAGATAAGTAGATAAATAGATAAATAATAAATAAAATAGGTAGATACATAAATGATAGGTAGATAATAAATAAATAAAATAGGTAGATAGATACATAAATAGTTAGGTAGATAGATACATAGGTAGATAAATAGATAAATAATAAATAAATAAAATAGGTAGATACATAAATGATAGGTAGATAATAAATAAATAAAATAGGTAGATAGATACATAAATAGGTTAAATAAATAAATAATAAATGACCTTCAGCAAATCCATGAGCCCCCAAAAGCACGGGGACCTCTGGGGTCGAGAAGAAGCCGCCTGCCCCGGACCACGTGCGGAGCTTCCCGCCCTCCCTCCTCTTCGGACTGCCCAGGCCTGACCGGCCCGTTCTGCTTCCCTCGCAGCCACACGCCTTCCTCGGCTGGTTTCCCTCCCAGAGGGACCGTCTCTGCGGCTCCCCTGCTTTCCCTTCCCGCCGGCCCAGGGAGGCTTTCAAAAGTCCAACCTCCGTGCTCCCCTGCCTCCCTTCGCTCTGGGCTCCCCCAGCACTGCCCCCGGGTGCGGGGTCTCTGGGCGCGCCTGCCTGCCCCCCTCTCTGCTCCCGGGCCCAGCAATGCACCCCCAGATGCCACCCCGCCTGCGAGAGACCAGCACGGTCAGGGACAGGTCAGGGACAGGTAGTCCAGGAAGACGCGCGCCCACCCAGGGGCTGGGCCCGCTCAGACTCAACAACCCGAGTCCCCACGGTTCCCTCGTTTCCTAAACAAAATGCAAAGCGGAACTGAGACCGAACCCCAGAAACTGGCCGAAGCCACAGCCGAAGCATCACACAGGCCCATTCCAGCTGGACAACCGCTGCTTCCTGTCATTAAAACTCCCAGTGACACAAAGTCCCTGCAGGACTGCGAACAGCCCTCCTGGGCAGAGCGTGGCCTCTCGCTCTCAGGAACCAGCACGGTTTCTCCGTGAGGTCATCTGCTCCCCAAAAGGCACAAACGGTGTAAGGAGATACTGGATGCCCCAAACTTGGTACTCACCCCGCTGACTGTCCTGTCCAGAAACCAGTGAGTGGAGGGACCGAATGGTGGACGGAGCCTGGGCCCAGCTGAGCGTCCCAGTGCCTTCCACCCTCACTGAGCGGAGCGGTGGCCACACAGGCCGGGCCCGTGGACTGACCCACGTGGTCTTGAAGGGGCAGCTGGAGCAGGAGGACCCGCCTGAAAACAAAGCCCGCACAGATGCATCCAATTCAGGATAAAGCAACCGAGAGCCCGCCCAGTGCACCTGGAGCACAGTAGGGCAGCAGCTGACAAGGGCGCTTTCAGGAGCAGTGACCCGGACCAAGAGGAGGTTCTCCCCCCACACACACCTCAGGTTCCAGCCCCAGAGGAGTCAGCCCCTCCCCCAGGCAGCCTAGGCCTCCAGGAAGGTCCTGGCTTGGATCCTAAGACGGAAAGAAGGTCCTGTGGATGCTGCACTCCCCTGTCCTCAAGCAAAGGCCCAGGGGTGAAGGACCCCCTCTCCCAGCCCAGCATCTGGTCTTGGGGCCTCACCTCTCGCCCCACAGCTCACAGAACCCCCAAACCTGGAGTAGAGCCGGCCCCTCCTCGGGTACAGACCAGCCATGCAGCAGACCCAGCCCCGACCCTCGCCTTGCCTGCGGCATGAGGTTATTTTATTCAAAAACTCAAAGAAAAGCCGAGACCGGTGTGGCTCAGTGAATAGAGCGTTGGCCTGCGGACTGAAAGGTCCCAGGTTCGATTCTGGTCAAGGGCATGTATCCTGGTTGCCGGCACATCCCCAAGGGGGGCGTGCAGGAGGCGGCTGATCGATGTCTCTCTCTCACCGATGTTTCTGACTTTCTATCTCTATCCCTTCCTCTCTGTAAAAAATCAATAAAATATATTTTTAAAAAAACTCAAAGAAAAAAAAGAACAAAACAACGTCCTGATTCATGAGACTCCCCGAAAATTTCCATTCCTGCAGTTGCAGCATGCAACGCAGACCCAGCCAATACCTGGGCCTCGGAACTGTTGGCCATGGATATGGGGACTCAAACCTTTTTTGTTCTTTGAGGTTTATTTCTAGTCTGCAGAGGCAAGGTTTTTTTAAAGAAAAGAATCGGAGGGGAAAAAAATAAAGGCCAAGGAGCCTTGAACAGACTGTCAAACTACAGCCGGAAGGCAGGGGAGGTTGGGGGAAGGGAGCTGTAAGAGATCCACTGAAGGACTTGTGTGCATGTATGTAAGCATAGCCTGTGGATACAGGACACTGGGGAGAGGGCAGGTGAGGGCATGTACTGGGGGATAGGGAAGGCGGGGGGAGGTCTAGCACTTAAATGTCTTACCATTTCCAAGGCGGGGGCACCAGAGCTAGCTGGCGCTGTGTGAGCAGGAAGAATTGGGGTGTTGGGGTGGGAGGTCCTAGATGCCCACAGAGATCTGCTCTCCGCAGTGTCTCTCCCGGGGGCTCCTTTCCCAGCCAGGCCTTCCCCATCCAACCTCAGAGGGCCGTTCAGACTCGTGCCCCATCCCGCCTTCTCTCACTTTGGCCATTAACTTTCTTTCCCTCTGAAAAGTCTCCGAACACACAGATTCCGTTTGCATGAATAATTCACCGCACTCCCAGATACAAAGGGGACAGCCAGGCCCGCCGCGCTGCCCGGGAAACTAACCAAGATCCATTTCCCCCGCATCAAAGAGCTCGGCCCGTTGGGGAAAAGCTCTCTCTTTTTGGCTAATCTTTTGAAATTCTTCCCCTTCCGCCCCCGGAATGCTCAATGCCCCTCCACCAAACCCAGCGCAGCCCTGGGGGGGAAGGGACTGGCAGTCCAGAGCCTGCATTCCAGTGCCAGCTTTGCCCCTGGCTGCTACGTGACTCCGGGTGACACACGTGTATTCTTTTGACCCCTTAGGGAGTTTGCACCAGATAAAGAAGGGGGAGAATGGGGCGGCCCCTTAATCAGTGGAGAAGGAGATAGAAAATGTTACATCCGGGCCCAGAGTGAGGCATTCTGTTCTAGTGAGGACGCTCTGCCTCCTCCCTGTTTCCCTTCTCTGTTGCTAACCACAGGCAGAGGTTTCAGCAAAGGCCGGATTTTAAGAGCTGGGGGAAGAGGGGTGTCAGGGGGTGTCGGAGTAACTTACTGGTCTGAGGAAAGGTTTTTGAGAATGGCCCTGTCACATACTGTGTGGGAGCAGGTGGGGCACAGGCAATTGGGGTCTGAAGCTTCTTTTCTTTTCTTTTTTCTTTGTTTTATTTTTTATATTTTATTGAGTTTTTTTGTTTTTGTTTTTTTTTGTTTGTTTGTTTGCTTTTACAGAGAGGAAGGGAGAGGGATGGAGAGTTAGAAACATCAATCAGCTGCCTCCTGCACACCCACTGCTGGGGATGTGCCTGCAACCAAGATACATGCCCTTGACCGGAATCGAACCTGGGACCCTTAAGTCTGCAAGCTGATGCTCTAACCACTGATCCAAACTGGATAGGGCTTTTTCTTTTTTTTTTTTTGCTTTTTTATTAAAAAATATATATTTTTTTTATTGATTTTTTACAGACAGACAGGAAGGGAGAGGGATAGAGAGTCAGAAACATCAATGAGAAAGAGAGATTATTCAGCTGCCTCCCTGCACACCCCCTTCTGGGGACGTGCCCGCAACCAAGGTACATGCTCTTGACCGGAATCAAACCTGGGACCCTTCAGTCCGCATGCCGACGCTCTATCCACGGAGCCAAACCGGTTTCAGCTGAAGCTTCTTTTTATCTTCATTTCAAGAGAGATTCTGCTCAGGCTACTCCTCAGAGCTGGAAACCCCGTAGGCCTGGCATGGAAATCCTCCCAGCAATGAAAGTGCAGGAATATCTGCCTCTGTTTCTGCAGCGAAAGGCAGAGCGGAAGGCCAGGCTAAAGGGATTTTATGTGACCGGGCTAAACGGATGGCGGTGATTAAGACTCGCTGCCTAATTAACTTCCAATGGCTACACGGAGAGTAACATAATCCTGCGGCTGCCTAAACATTGAGGTTTATCCGCACAGTAAACGCAGAATTAAGTGTCATCGAAGGAATCGCTCCTCGCTCCGGTTGTGTCGTTAAGGGCACAGCATCCTTTTAGGACTATAGGATGTTTATGCTGCGGCCTCTGTTGACGAAGAGAGGACAGGAGGGTCCAGAAAAATGACTGTGCGGGTCTCACGGCCAGCTGGTGACGAAGACGGGTCTCTCAGAAGCTCTCCTGGTACATGAGGGCTCTTCCAAACGAGTCATTGAAAGGATTCGCTTTTTTTTTTTTTTTTTTTGCCAGAGAAACCGCTTCTGTTTTATCGTTCATGGTTTATTGAGCGATTTGGGATCGAGGGCGTCTTGGCAATTGGCAGTGATGGGGTTGGACCAGAAGGAATAGAGAGTCCTGGCTTGTTATATTCGATTCTTTTTTTTTTATGTTTTCTTTTCATTTTTTTTATAATATGTTTTATGGATTTTTCACAGAGAGGAAGAGAGAGGGATAGAGAGTTAGAAACATCGATGAGAGAGAGACATCCATCAGCCACCTTCTGCACGCCCTCCACTGGGGATGTGCCCGCAACCAAGGTACATGCCCTTGACCGGAATTGAACCCGGGACCCTTCAGTCCGCAGGCCCACGCTCTATCCACTGAGCCACACCGGCTTTGGCCTGGCTTGTTGTATTCAAACGGACTCAGGTGGTGCTGTTTATGTGTTTTCCACACTCTCCCCACAAAACAAGCTGCACCCCCGCCCCATTCCCCATGAAAACGTGACTTAAAAAAGGCATACCTGAGAAATGAAATGAGGCAGAAATGGCGCTGCCCCTGGTTTATGGGGTTCCGCACAATTTGTCACCCAGGAAGACCGAGTAAGCGGGATCCCCCGTGGGATGTGGAGGGAGGCGGGCTGGCCCCAGCGTGGAATTTCAGAAGCTGCCAGAGGGACCAGGAGCGCAGAGGGACAAAGGAATCCAGCGCTGGCCGAAACCGGTGTGGCTCAGTGGATAGGGCGTCGGCCTGCGGACTGAAGGGTCCCAGGTTCAATTCTGGTCAAGGGCACGTACCTTGGTGGCGGGCACATCCCCAGCAGGAGGTGTGCAGGAGGCAGCTGATCGATGTTTCTCTCTCATCGATGTTTCTAACTCTCTGTCCCTTTCCTTTTCTCTCTGTAAAAAACCAATAAAATATATTTTAAAGGAAGGAAGGAAGGAAGGAAGGAAGGAAGGAAGGAAGGAAGGAAGGAAGGAAGGAAGAAAGAAAGAAAGAAAGAAAGAAAGAAAGAAAGAAAGAAAGAAAGAAAGAAAGAAAGAAGAAAGAAAGGAAGGAAGGAAGGAAGGAAGGAAGGAAGGAAGGAAGGAAGAAAGAAAGAAAGAAAGAAAGAAAGAAAGAAAGAAAGAAAGAAAGAAAGAAAGAAAGAAAGAAAGAAAGAAGCTGGCCGTGACCTACAGGCGTTCAGCCTCAAGCTGGGGAGACTTACTTCAGCCACCGACTGTGATGGTCAAGTCTCAATGGTATCTGACTTGATCACCTGTGTCTCCGTCTTCACAGTGACACCACAGGAAGGAAAACTGTCCCTAGGACGGCCATGAGAACTGAGGCTCTAATTGGTGGTCCAGCTGACAGGGGCGGGAGTCTGGGGTCGACCCAGGTCTGCTTCTTGGAAAACAACACAGGCAAGAGCCACATTTGCTCACACAAACGTGGGCCTGGAGGGCGTGTTCAGAGGAGGCGGCGGCTTTGAAGGAGGTCGGAGCTGCGCCCGCAGCCAGAAAATCGGTCATCGTCAGTAGATCAAGATCAAACCTGCTACGTAACCACAGCGGCACATAAAAGACCCGAGGACCCGGTCACCGGGCATGGACACTGCAGGCAGAGGGCTCTCAGGGAGCTTTGCAATCGCCTGATCTTGAACCAGAGATCAAAGCTGAAGGCCCAGAGGTTCTCTACTGAGACGTGCCTTTTGGTCCGACTGAGTGGGAAAGTATCAAACCCTCCAGATATCTGGGGATGTCAGATCCCAGGATCTTTTAAAAATATATATTTTAGCCAAAACCGGTTAGGCTCAGTGGACTGAGTGTTGGCCTGCGGACTGAAAGGTCCCAGGTTCGGTTCCGGTCAAGGGCATGTACCTTGGTTGTGGGCACATTTCCAGTGTGGGGTGTGCAGGAAGTGGCTGATCGATGTCTCTCTCTCATCGATGTTTCTGACTTTCTATACCTCTCCTTTCCTCTCTGTAAAAAAATCAATAAAATATATTTATTAAAAATACTTTTTATTGACTTTTTTACAGAGAGGAAGGGAGAGAGAGTTAGGGATAGTTGGTTAGAAACATCGATGAGAGAGAAACATCGATCAGCTGCCTCCTGCACGCCCCCCACTGGGGATGTGGACGTATGTTAGGGCAATTGTATCTCGAGGTACCACTGTACCAATTCCTGGGTGCTTTAATTCCATTTCTTTAATAGGAGCAAGATCATTGCCCACAATGGAAATGAAAGCGCTTGGTAATGAAGAACAGTAAAGCGTCAGACGGAAGTCTCAGGAATGGTGATGATCATCGTTATAAAACAGATAAATGCCATGCCGCAAAGAAAAACAAAACCCACCTTTTGACAACAGGAGAACAGTTAAGTGAACTACGGCTTATCGATATGCTAGAAGCTGACAGCCATTGGAAGTGGCTTCGCTGAAGCACTTTTTATGATGAAAGATGATGCCTCTGACATAATAGTCAGCGAGAATCTGCATTGGGTGCCTGCAGGTATGCTGGGTGGGTGGATGGACAGATGGCTGGGTGACTGGCGATAAAAAACAATTAGAGGGGAAGGGGGAAAGGAAGAAAATTATAGCGATATGTAAATAGGATTTACCTCGGAGTGGCTGCACCCTGAGTGTTTTAATTTCTTTTTTATTTTTATTTGTTTGGTTTCTACCCCGCCTCGTTCCAAAAGCAATTTAAAGTGTATACAATGTACAGACAAGGTAAAATTATGTTTGAGAAAAGCAGGTGAGAAATACATAAAAGAATGATCAGTTATCGGCAGCAGGTGGCTGGGAGGTGAAATATACGCCCTGAAACTCTACAGGTTAGAGAGAGATCCACCACCAATTCACCTGTAACTTCCTTTCTTTCTTTTTTAATATATTTTATTGATTTTTTACAGAGAGGAAGGGAGAGGGATAGAGAGCCAGAAACACCAATGAGACAGAGACATCGATCAGCTGCCTCCTGCACGCCCCCCACTGGGGAAGTGCCCACAACCAAGATGCATGCCCTTAACCAGAATCGAACCTGGGACCTTTCAGTCCCCAGGCCAATGCTCTATCCACTGAGCCACACCACTTTCAGCTCATCTGTAACTTTCTAATCATCACAACAGGATGGAGCCCTGGCCAGTTTGGCTCAGTGGATAGAGCGTCGGCTGGTAGACTGAAGGGTCCAAGTTTGATTCCAGCCAAGGGCACACGCCTGGGTTGCAGGCTCCATCCCCAGTGGGAAGCGTGCAGGAGGCAACCGATCAATGATTGTCTCTCATCATTGATGCTTCTATCTCTTTCTCCCTCTTCCTTCCTCTCTGACATCAATAAAGAAATATATTAAAAAGTAAAACAGGCCGCCGAAACCGGTTTGGCTCAGTGGAGAGAGGGTCGGCCTGCAGACTGAAAGGTCACAGGTTCGATTCCGGTCAAGGGCATGTATCCTGGTTGTGGGGGCATGCAGGAGGCAGCTGATCGATGTCTCTCTCTCATCGATGTTTCTAATTCTCTATCCCTCTCCTTTCCTCTCTATAAAAAATCAATAAAATATATTAAAAAAAATAAAAAATAAAATAAAATAAAACAGGATGGAGACCCAGCAGATGAGGAGACTCAGGAAGACAGAGCATCACGGGAAATAAAGCAGGAATGATTCTCTTCAAGGAACCAGGGAGGAAAGTGCTCCATGGTTCTCTGCGCAGGAGGACACCGTGGAGGTGGTGAATCCGGCTGGGCGACTTCTGGCTGGCTCAGTGACCCAGGGAGTCACCTCCAGAAGATGCAGGCAGCCTCTGTAATGAGGGCAGAAGGACCACCTACATGGACAACAACTACGACGTAGGGATGGCCACTAACTCCCAAGCTCCATGCTAAGTGCCTAATGCTATCTCATCTCAGCCTCCTGCGACCCTGCCATGTCTCCTCGTTTGCCTCACAGCCTCAGAAGCAGGTTCAGAGAATAGCTGGAATTCCATTAGCTACCAACCAGCCCGGCCGGAATTCCAGACATGGCTCACCATCACGACTTTGCTTCTGGATGCAGACAGAAAGCAGCACTCCACACAGGCCAAAGGCCCAGAGCCAGAATGCAGCGCCATAGAAACGGCTTCAGAGGGGATCATTTTTTTCTCTGCACACTTTTGAGTGTGTCCGAGTGTTGGCCAATGATTAGGGGTACTTTGTTTTTTATTATTTTTTAATATATTTTATTGATTTTTCACAGAGAGGAAGGGAGAGGGACCGAGAGCTAGAAACATCGATGAGAGAGAAACATCGACCAGCTGCCTCCTGCACGCCCCATACTGGGGACGTGCCCGCAACCAAAGTACATGCCCTTGACCGAATCGAACCTGGGACCTTTCAGTCCACAGGCCAATGCTCTATCCACTGAGCCACACCGGTTCCGGCCAATGAGGGTTACTTTCAATAACCCACTCCTTAGGTTTCCCTGCACCACGCAAGCCCACCTGGTTCCCTCTACTTCCAGTTGATTTAAGAGTTCTCGAGGCATCTCTTTCTCTCTACCTCATGAGAGACAGCCCTCAGGGTGCAGAGAGTCACCTTGACCTGTAAGTCATCCCATCCTTTTTTTAAAAAAATATATTTTATTGATTTTTTACAGAGAGGAAGGGAGAGAGATAGAGAGTTAGAAACATCGATGAAAGAGAGACATCGATCAGCCGCCTCCCGCACACCCCCCACTGGGGATGTGCCCACAACCAAGGCACATACCCTGGACTGGAATCGAACCTGGGACCTTTCAGTCCGCAGACTGACGCTCTATTCACGGAGCCAAACCGGCTTGGGCAATCCCATCCTTCTTGACCTACAGTCGCTAATAGTTGAAATATATGGGCCATCAATGAGCTACTTCTCCAAAGTGGCTTCTCAACATGAGCTTAAATCAACTGTGAGCACCCCCTGAACTCCTCCTTCGATGCCTCATCCTCTGCTAAACCCCCACCACAGCCCCTTCAGAGTAAGTCCATTCTGCTAGACCCACTGAGTGGAGGAAGGCATTGTGGCCCAGGCAGTTTAGATGATATTAAACTGAGCAAAACATTTATGAGAGCTGGTAATAGTGTTTGAAAATAAATAGTTTCATATACTCATACCCCTCGAGATACGAGTGCCCTAACATAGGAGATTTTTGAGATACAAGCCACTGAGCGAGCGATTTTTGCTTTGAAATACGAGCAACAGTTGAGATAGGAGTCATCGTGCGGGTCGACCGGCTGCACACGACCCACCCGTTTACCGGGACTCGAGCATCTCATAGTTTCCCACGCCTCAAGGTTACGGAACGAATTAAACTCGTATCTCGAGGCACCACTGTATTCACGTTCGGAGTATTAATGAGAATCGCCTTCCTTCTTGAGGACACCTTTACAAAGCCCACCAACAACGGTGATGGTGTACAGAGCCCTTAACACACACATCCCACCTGAGACCACTTTCCTAAGGAGATGAGTATCAATGAGAGCAAAGTTAGAAAATTTTTTTAAATATATGTTATTTTTTTTTACAGAGAGGAAGGAAGAGCGATAGAGAGTTAGAAACATCGATGAGAGAGAGACATCGATCAGCCGCCTCCTGCATGTCCCCTACTGGAGATGTGCCCGCAACCAAGATGCATGCCCTTGACCGAAATCAAACCTGGGACCTTTCAGTTCGCAGGCCGACTCTATCCACTAAGCCAAACTGGCTAGGACTAGAATGCTTCTTAGAACTGTTTATTATAGGGCAAGTTGAGAAACCGAATGTCCAAAAATAAGAGTCTGCTTAAATAAATTGTAACTTAGCCTTATACTGAAATAGCAGGTGCCCACATAAAACTACGTTGCGGAATGAATTATAGTTATTGACGTTAAAATTATTTTTGGTGTTGAGGTATGTAAAATGAGAAAATTGGCTTATGAAACAACCTGTGCAACATGATTTCATTTCCTAAATAAATATGGTAAGATGTGCTTGTCAGAAAAAAAAATCAGAAGGATCTAAGGATTGACTTCAAAATGTTCACCATTGTTATTTGTGGAAATAAGGTATTACCAGCAGCTTTTAGCTTCTTTATGCCATAGGTATTTTTTAAACTCAGTGTAAAAAAGAAATGTAAAAACAAAACAGGCTTGAAACATACCACAGTCTCAGTGTGGCAGCCCCGTCCTTATGGCAGAAAGGAGCCAGGATGTGGGTGAGAGAGCTGATCCGCCAGGTCAGAACGCCCTGTGTTTGCCTGTGGCACAGCCTTGGGCAGAGCTCAGGACTGAACACTCCCTCACATCAGGTGGGGGTTCATGGAAGACACCCAAGTGGGTACAGAGCTGCCCCTTGAGGTATGCCACAGAGCGATGTCGATAAAAGTCACCCACGCTTTGTCTCCCTGATGCTTGCAAATGCCAGTTTAGAGACAGGGCTCCCCAGCGAGATGGAAATCAGCCCAGTTTTTATGTTTGCAAGAAACTTCCTTCCACCCAAACCTTCCCATCTTTCATTTCCCAGGAACACACTTACCTCTGTGGACCCGGCGGTGGTCTGTTAATTATTACAGCTTTCCTGACAGCAGAGAGCACTTGCTAATCGAAGATAATTCTGCGCCTATGTAAAAAAGAAAAAAAAAACAAAACAAAACATGGACTTGTCTGCCACTAAAAGGCCTCAAAAGCCTAAAAAACATAAAGAAGTATAATTTTAGTCCTAAACAATTCTGTTTTGTTTGTTTTTTATTTTTATTTTTTAAAAATATATTTTTATTGATTTTTTTTACAGAGAGGAAGGGAGAGGGATAGAAAGTCAGAAACATCGATGAGAGAGAGACATCCATCAGCCGCCTCCTGCACGCCACACAGTGGAGATGTGCCTGCAACCAGGATACATGCCCTTGACCGGAATGGAACATGGGACCTTTCAGTCTGCAGGCCGACGCTCTATCCACTGAGCCAAACTGGTCTCAGCTGTTTGTTTGTTTGTTTTCTTTTGTTGTTGTTGTTTTGTTTTTAAATATATTTTATTGATATTTTTACAGAGAGGAAGGGAGAGGGATAGAGAGTTAGAAACATCGATGAGAGAGAGACATCGATCAGCTGCCTCCTGCATGCCCAATACTGGGGATGTGCCCGCAACCAAGGTACCTGCCCTTGACCGGAATCGAACCCGGGACCTTTCAGTCTGCAGGCCGATGGTCTATCCACTGAGCCAGGCTGTTTGTTTGTTTTCTAATGCTTTTCTAGTCCATTGACAGAGTGAGCTAAGTTGCCAGCACTTCTTTTTCTGGAAGGCTGCTTCCCTGAGTTCCTGAACAGAAAGACAGGACCAGGCCTCCATCTAGAAGAGCATCTGAGAAAGTGGATGCCTTCACCCGCCCCTTCCATTTTCCCCAGCCGGGGGGAGCTTTCTTCCTCTAACACAGCGGTTCTCAACCACCTAAGACATCAGAAAACACAGATATTTACAGTAGGATTCATTAACAGTAGCAAAGTTACAGTTTTGAGGTAGCAACAAAAATAATTCTATGTTGGGGGGTCACCAAAACATGAGGAACTGTATTAAAGGGTCTTGGCACTGGAAAGGTTGAGAACCACTGCTCTAACAGGAAAAGTTGTTGAGAGCCCACCAAAAAACACAAGTATGCCAAAACCGGTTTGGCTCAGTGGATAGAGCGGACTCAAGGGTCCCGGGTTCGATTCCGGTCAAGGGCATGTACCTTGGTTGCGGGCACACTCCCAGTAGGAGGCATGCAGGAGGCAGCTGATCGATGTCTCTCTTGTTGATGTTTCTAACTCTCTATCCCTCTCCCTTCCTCTCTGTAACAAATCAATAAAATATATTTAAAAAACAAAACAAAACATGAGTATGGCCACATTCTGCCCCGGAGGTTTCCCGGTAAGGAGGAAGCTAGTGGAAGTCCCCTTGCCTGTGCCAGCTGCACCAGCACCAAGTTCATTGAGAGCTTCCATGCACAATGTCAAGGATCTTCAAAGCCAGAAATGTTAGGAAGCCACTGTCCAAAGGGCAGGGGAGATGCCGGGTCCTCATGATCGACCTGAGGAAACTCTGTGTTGCCCACTACTGACATGGATGACTGAATCGCTCCCACATGTGCCTTCATCTCTCATGCCTCAGTGACTTGGCATAATCTGCCCTCTCTGCTGGAACCACCTCCTACCCTAGGAACTGCTGAGTCACTTGCTCAGACCTCTCCCAGCGACACCCAGTGAGCAGGGCCCTTCCCAACTTCCCCAGCAAAGCCAACTGCTCCCTCCTACTCTCTATACCAGCGGTTCTCAACCTGTGGGTCGCGACCCCTTTGGGGTCGAACGACCCTTTCACAGGGGTCGCCTAAGACCATCAGAAAACACCTATTTCCCATGGTCTTAGGAACCAACACACTGCCCCTCGGTGTAGCAAAGTGTAGCCATGTAGTTTACTGTTGTCCTAGGAAGACTGTTGCCCATGCTACACCACCATTCAAGACAAAATTTCATTATTTGTAATTAGAAATAAATATTTCACAATATATAATTACATAGTTTTTGTGATTAATCACTATGCCTTAATTATGTTCAATCTATAACAACAAAAATACATCCTGCATATCAGATATTTACATTACAGTTCATAACAGGAGCAAAATGACAGTGATGAAGTAGCAATGAAAATAACTTTATGGTTGGGGTCACCACCACATGAGGAGCTGTATTAAAGGGTCGTGGCCTTAGGAAGGTTGAGAACCACTGCTCTATACATTGCAGAGAATCCCATTATTACATTAACCACAACCAGCTAAAACCAGCCATTACATGTGCATCGTCTCTCCAAAAAGGGAGGTTTTTGAGAGTGGCATCTAGACCATTGCTCTTATTCTTTTTTTTTTAATATATTTTATTTATTTTTTACAGAGAGGAAGGGAGAGGGATAGAGAGTTAGAAACATCGATGAGAGAGAGACATCGATCAGCCGCCTCCTGCATGACCCCCGTTGGGGATGTGCCCGCAACCAGGATACATACCCTTGACCGGAATCGAACCCGGGATCTTTCAGTCCACAGGCCAATGCTCTATCCACCGAGCCGAACTGGGTTCGGCCCATTGCTCTTCTTCCTCCCAGACTTAGCACCGTGCTCTTCCCAAAAGTAAGGACTCAGAAAACTTGGCCCACCTGGATGAAAAGACGATGACGGGTCAGCAGAGAGAGTGAAGGGAAAGGGAAGAGGGAAGGGGGGGAGCAGGAAGAGAAGAGAGAGAGAGTGGGCGAGGCAGACGGGGAGGGAGGGCCAGGGGGAGTACAGGTGAAACACGTTAGGATCTTAACGTCTGAATTTTTTATGGTCAAAATGTTCTTCCTGTGTAACGCCTATTGTTTAATTCATGCCACAAGTCGACGAGCAAACAGGATAGCGATATTACCATTTGTATGTCTGAAAGCTACTGCGAGGGGATTTTCAGTCTCGGAGGAACAATGAAGGATGAGGGCTTAAGGAAGAGGAAACAGCAAGAATGCCAGGCTCGCGGACTTGTTCCCCGACCTTCAATCTCTCATCCACCCTCTTCAAGTCTCACATTAAGCCCCCTGGGCAGACTGTCAACAGAAGGCTTCCCGGAACAAAGCAGCATTGAAAAGAAACTATGAAAATAAAGGGCGTTTTAGCTCAGTGAAGAGCCTCTCTGATTCAGGAGGGAAATGCTTCCCCTGATCTTTCCCTTTGAAAAAAAGAATAAAAGAAAAAGGAAAAGGAACCTAGAGTCGGAAAACAGCCATGACAGAGAGTGAAGCTCTCCTATATAACAAAAGCCTAATATGCTGAGAGTCCGGTCATCTGTTCGACCAATCAAAGCGTAATATGCTAATGATGTGCTAAGGCTGCTCCACCGCTTGCTGTGATGTGCACTGACCACCAGGGGGCAGATGCTCCAATGGTAGGTTAACTTGCTGCTGGGGTCCAGCCCATTGAAACTGAGCAAGACAGACCAGACTCACCCTGAAGCTCTCCCATGGTCCCTCCCTGGCTGGCCAACCTCCCGCATCCCTCCCTGGTCCTGATTGTGCACAGGTGGGGTCCCTTGGTCTGGTCTGAGCCCTCTCACAATCCAGGACCCCTTGGGGGTTGTTGGAGAGCAGGTTTCAGATGGATCCCACAGGCCAACCCGAGGCACCCCACTGGTGCACAAATTTGTGCACCAGGCCTCTAGTTTTATATACAGTGGTACCTCGAGATACGAGTGCCCTAATATATGAGATTTTGGAGATACGAGCCATTGAGAGAGCAATTTTTGCTTTGAAATATGAGCAACATTTGAGATAGGAGTAATCTCCCGGATCAGCCAGCTACACACGACCCACCAGTTTACCGCGACTCGAGCGTCTCATAGTTTCCCACACCTCAAGGTTACAGAATGAATTAAACTCGTATCTCGAGGTACCACTGTATTTGATCACCATGGAATGATAGGTAAAAGCCTGGGGAATCCTGACATAATTTCTGAGAAGTTTGAAAAAGGAAAGACAGGAAATTCATGGGTTGGCACTCTCTGAGAATTCTCTCTGGAATGAGGACAAGGGGATTCTGTGAACTTCTAGGAAAAGGCAAAATTAGCTTCAGTGTGGTCTAAGACTCCTAGTGCCAGAAAAAAAAAAAAATGAGAGCTCATTAACTGGTGTGTCTCTGAAGGAAAAGGACTCATGAGCATTTTGGCTGGTAAAATTCCTCGGTGTGTGAAAAGTTGAACAAAATGTACCTGGTCTCTCTGGAAGCCGGAAACATCATCATGATTCCCCATAGCTTCTAGGAGAGTGGCATTGTCTCCTCCCTCTCTGTTTCCCCTGGAAACCCACTGAGGCTCCTAGATACCCTCCACCCCCCTAAATCGTACCTCATTTTTACAGATAGAATGACGGTGGGTCCAGAGAAGAAGTGCGATTCTGGACGGTGGTTGCATTGGTTGGTAGTAGAGCCTGGCTAGAATCCAAACCTTACACCTCAATCGATTACATGGTGTCTGGGGCTTGTTCAGAAAGGCAGCTCAGGACCCTAATACCTCCTGGAGAAGCCTCATTGATCACCTAGCCTGCCCCCCATCCTGGACAAGGCAAGGAAACTCCCAGCAACCTCCTTCATCGATAAACATCCGTGGGTTTGTAGATCAAGGGTGAGAGAGAGCAAAATTTTACTTCTGATGTTCAAAAGCCACTTAAGCCAAGACCGGTTTGACTCAGTGGATAGAGTGTCTGCCTGCGGACTGAAAGGTCCCAGCTTCGATTCCAGTCGGGGGCATGTACCTTGCTTGCGGGCACAACTCCAATAGGGGGCATGTAGGAGGCGGCTGATCGATGTCTCTCATCAATGTTTCTGGCTTTCTATCCCTCTCCCTTCCTCTCTGTAAAAAATCAATAAAATATATATATTTTTAAAAAGCCACTTAAAATCTTCCAGAAAAAATAAAAAAGTAGAGATAGAGTACAATATGGTGTCCAAAATAAACTACAGTTCTTAAGCCTTAAAGTATATATTATTCAATGTTGGCTTCATTTCTAGCCAGCGCGTCGCTGCATCAATTTATCCTTAAAGTCTAAATCAACTGTGGATTAGCTCTGGATGAATGGAGCTTTGTTCAGTTGTGACTCCTGGTTGGAGCAGCTCTCTGTGGGTTCCTGGAGTGAAGCCTGCCGTACGTGGCAGAGTAACAGAGGCAGATCAGATTTTCTGCATGAGGCCTGCGCCGCTGTCAGTTTGCTAAGTTTGAGAAGTTCCAGAAAATGAAGAAGGCTGTGGACGGGGAAGCATCATACTCACTGAAAGGGAATGTTTCAAGTGTCAGTTTGGTTATGCAACTGAGAAGCATACTGGGGACAAAGGAGTGACAAAATCAGGTATTTGCCCCACTTCTAAGGGATGGGTGTCACGATCCACAGATACACCAAATCCCCAAGGCACACAGGCAAGAGAGTTAAGAGTGGGATTTTCTGAACTTCACAGGGGAATAAACAAAACCAACCCCCTGGGGGAAGAGCTGGGAGCACCGTGGCAAAGAACTGGGGAGGGACCCTGCCCTGGGGTAGCCACCACTTTCCCCAGGGGGCACTGGCCAGTCCAGGAGAGTCAGCAGCTGAGAATGCTAACGGGGTAGACCAGTGGTTCTCAACCTTCCTAAGGCCTCGACCCTTTCATACAGTTTCTCGTGTTGTGGTGACCCCCAACTATACAATTATTTTCGTTGCTGCTTCATAACTGTAATTTTGCTACTGTTATGAATCATAAATATCTGTTTTCCAACGGTCTTAGGCAACCCCTGTGAAAGGGCAGTTTGACCCCCAAAGGGGTCATGATCCACAGGTTGAGAACCGCTGGGGTAGACTAAATCATTAGGCATGTAGTCGGCAAACTGCGGCTCGAGAGCCACATGCGGCTCTTTGGACCCTTGAGTGTGGCTCTTTGACAAAATACCACTGCCTGGGTGAGTCTATGTTGAAGAAGTGGCGTGAGAAGAAGTTTAAGTTTAAAAAAATGTGGCTCTCCAAAGAAATTTCCATCATTGTCCTGTTGACACTTGGCTCTGTGGACTGATGAGTTTGCCGACCAACTGGATCAGGCCAATTGTCGTCTGAAGTGACAGAAGCAGGAACATATAACGGGCTGGCACCAGCCCACCCTTCTAAGCTCAGGCTTTGTCACTTCTCACTAGCCTTCCACATCCACCGGATGCTCTGTTCCTCATGAAAGCGTGTCTTTCGGGATCCTGTCAGAAACTGTGCGTTCATTTTTCATACCAACTGCACCTAGGACCCTCCGCCCTGAGTCTTCCTCTCTTAATGGACTGTGAGCGGTTTGAGCGTGGGTGGGCGTTCTGTCTCCTTCGTGTCTGTGCAGCCACGGCTTAGCATCAATGCCACTAAATGTTTGTCAGGTGGAAACAAGAAATGGAGACAGAATGAAAAATAAAAACTCTGTCCAAAAAGAGTATGAAGAATCAAAAGAGAGACATCAAACACAGGTTGGAAATGGGAACAAAATAGGAAACTAGAAGATTGGTAGCCGAGAGGTGGAATAGCAGAGAGATAAGTGGAGAATGAGGAA
>PVJN01020372.1:0-36073 GCA_004026805.1 Lasiurus borealis
CCTGGTCACTGCTCCTGGTGAAGGCTTTTGTGCAGTCACAGCATTCATTCAGTTTCTCCCAAGTGTGTGTACCCTTTGGTGTATGACAGCTTGAGCTAGATCTGAAGAATTTCCCACACTGGTTAATACTTCTACAGTTTCTCAACAGTGTGAGTTCCCACATGTGCCCTAAAAAATGAAGCTTTCCCATACTGAAAACATTTATATGGTTTCTCACCAGCATGAGATTGAGCATAGGTTTTAAGGGATGAAGGATAGTAACATTCTTGACATTCATTGCATTTCTCGCTAGTGTAATTTTTCTTCGGAAAAAAAAAGTCCACTTCTTCTGATGACTTTTCAAAATAGAGTACATTCATGGAGTTTCTCTCCAGGTTGAGTTGATATCTATTAGCTAAGGGATAGAGGTAACTAAAGGCTCTCACTTCCATTGCACTCACAAGGATTCTTCCTCAAAGAAAGTCTGAAGTATCAAGAAAGAAAAATCCCAATTAGAAGTTTGAACCATTTTTAAGCATGCCTACTGCTTCCACTCTCTTTGAATTCTTTCAAATTAATGTGAATACTCTGCCACAATGTTCTATCACAGTCATGAAATTCATACAGCTTATTATAAACAGACTTTTTTTCTGATATTTAACAAACTGAATTACATGTTAATATTCAATATATGAGTCATATTTGTGGAAATGCTTATTTATGAGAATTCCCTATGAATAAATATTGAAGTTGGTATAGAATGTTCCCTAAATTCATAACTCAGTGACACTTCTAAGAAATGATTTTTATTGGGTGAAGGTAACTGGCCCTAACTATCTCTCCTAAAATCTGTACTATTTTACTACCTCAAGGCAATCCAGACTTCCACTGCAGAAAACCAGCAATGGGCCATGGACAACCTTTCCCTTTTCCTGCTATTAGATAGGTTGCTTTAGTAGTTTCTTTGGTTTTAAATCAAAGTTAAGACTTCTTCTCTGAAATTAGAGAATCCAAGATGGTGGTATGGGTAAACACCTACACTGCTGCCTCACACAACAATTTCAAAACTACAACTAAAAGAACAGACAACATCTAGAACCACAGGAAAGCTGGCTGGCTGAGTGGAAATTCTACAACTAGAAGGAAAAAAGGGGGCTGACGGAGATCCAGAGGAGCTGCAAAAAGCTGAGGTATGGAGACGCGCACATGGAGAGAGTGGGTACCGAGTACCTGGCTGGCTTTCTCTGGTAGGAGGGAGACGGAGACTCCCAATTGCATTGAACTCCTTATCTTACGACACTAAACCCCAGATCCAGCCGAAACTCATACGGGGGAGTTTGGGCTGTGAAAAGGGAAAAGTGCACGGAAATTTAGGGGAGTCGAAAAAGATAAGAAGTCTGATGGCGCACATGGCACTGCGCGCAGGAAACTGACTGCTGATTGTGCCACTGGCTTTCATGAGTGGGCAGGAGACAGAGCCTCCCAAATGCACCACTTCTAACTCCACTAAACCCCAGTTTTGGGTGAAACCCTGGGGACACAGATTCATATGGTCCCAGAGTGCAGGGGAGCTGGAAAGGTAGTGGTCTAGAGGCACTGCAAGAGCATGCACACACAGGAACCGCTCCAGCAATTACCCAGTCAGGTGAGACTCAGGGGCCGTGGAGGGCAGGGCTGACTGGAAGGAAAGGTGGACCATTAAGCCCTGAGACTCCACCCATCCTAAGCTCAACAGAGAAGCTTTTGCAGTTCTGCAAGTCTTATATCATAAGGCTGAATCCAACACAGAAATACTCCCGGCATAGTAAAAATGCAGAGACAAAGGAAGAAATCACAAACAAAAGAAGTGGAGGAAAACAAACGACTTGATATAGAGTTCAAAACCACGGTTATAAGGCTTTTCAAGAATATCCTAGGAAAGATGGATAAATTTATTGGGACCCAAGAGGAGATGAAAAAGGACCAACTAGAGATGGAAAAGGACCAACTAGAAATTAAACATACACTGACTGAAATAAAAAATATTATACAGAGACCTAACAGCAGACTAGAGGAACACAAGAATCAAATCAAAGATTTGAAATACAAAGAAGCAGAAAACACTCAATTGGAAAAGAAAAAGAATCCAAAAATGGGAAGATAATGTAAGGAGCTTCTGGGACAGCTTCAAGCATTCCAACATCAGAATTGTGGAGGTGCCAGAAGAAGAGAGAGAGCAAGATACTGAAAATCTATTTAAAGAAATAATGAATGAAAACTTCTCCCACCTGGTAAAAGAAATAGACTTACTAATCCAGGAAGCACACAGAACCCCATATAAAAGGAATCCAAAGAGGACTACACTAAGACACATCATAATTAAAATACCAAGAGCAAAAGACAAAGAGAGAATATTAAAAGCAGCAAGAGAAAAACAGTTAATTACCTACAAGGGAGCACCCATAAAATTGTCAGCTGATTTCTCAACAGGAACTATGCAGGCCAGATGGGAGTGGCAAGAAATATTCAACATGATGAATAGCAAGAACCTACAACCAAGAATACTCTATCCAGAAAAGCTATCATTTAGAATTGAAGGGCAGATAAAGAGTTTCACAGATAAGAAAAAGCTAAAGGAGTTCATCAACTCCAGACCAGTATTATATGAAATGCTGAAAGGTACTCTTTAAGAAGAGGAAGAAGAAAAAGGTAAAAGATAAAAAATTATCAACAACAAATACATATCAACCTAAAAATCAAGTGAATTAAAAACTTGAGGAACAGAATAAACTGGTGAATATAATAGAATCAGGAGCACAGAAAGGGAGTGGACAGATAATTCTCAGGGGGAAAGGGGTGAGGGGTGTGCAGGGAGAGACTGGACAAAAATCATACAACTATGGATGAGGTCAACGGGAGGAAGATAAGGATAGAGGGGGGGTGGGAGCCAGGTGGAGGGAAGCTATATAGGGGGAAAAAGAGAAACAAATGTAATAATATGAATAATAAAGATTTAATTTAAAATAAAAGACCTCTCTGAAATTAATAGGAAAAAGAACACCTAAGTTCTTAAAGAAATAAATGAGATAGAAGTAATTTTATATATATATATATATATATATATATATATATATATATATATATATATATTATTCTTTATAGAGAGGAGAGGAAGAGAGAGGGATAGAGCGTTAGAAACATCGATGAGAGAGAAACATCGATCAGCCGCCTCCTGCACGCCCCCCACTGGGGATGTGCCCGAAACCAGGATACATGCCCTTGACCGGAATCGAACCTGGGACCTTTCAGTCTGCAGGCCGACCCTCTATCCGCTGAGCCAAACCGGTCTCAGCTAGAAGTAATTTTTAAAAATAAGTAGCCCTGCCGGCATGGCTTAATAGTTGAGTATCAACCTATGAACCAGGAGGTCACCGTTCAATTTCCAGTTAGGGCACATGCCTGGATTGTGGGCTTGATCCCCAATGAGGACATGCAGAAGGCAGCTAATCAATGTTTCTCTTTCATTATTGATGCTTCTATCTCTCTCTCCCTTCCTCTCTGAAATCAATAAAAATGTTTGTTTTTTTTAAAGAACTAGGTCTATATTAATTTTTTTTCAGATATTGATCCTAAGCATGCAACGTCAATATGATAGTGAAGAATAGACAATCAGTTAAAGGCAGACTTCAAGGATTTTACCAATGTGAAGAATTTGACAATAACAGGAATGAGGGTGGAAAATGGCAGGTGACTCGCTAAGAAATAATTTTGTCAAAAATGAGATGGGAGCTAATAGTCTGGTAGAGCTACTATCAGACAAGTGAAGTTTGGGAATGGGGGGAAATGGACAATCAAGTAGGCAAGGCTATATTGAAATAACACTTCATTTACAAAGGTGGAAATGTTTGGAAACAGGAAACAGGAGAAATATTTCACTGAGCAAAAGAAAAGCAGGAGAGAAAAGAGAGGAGAAGAGAAAGGAAAGCTGAGGCTTCCAGAGGAAACTCACCCAAGTGGGCTGAGATGATCTGTCAGACAAAATAACATGTTATAAAGTCCCTAAAGGGGCTCCTTTCACCCAGGGCTCATCTGCTCTGGGTGTTGGAGAATTCTCTTCTCCTTGTTCCTCAGCAAGTAAGCACTTGGACTTGGAGAAATTATACCCTGCACAAGTAGGGGGAATGTGAAGGCATGAACAGGGCCCCCCAGAGCCAACATTTTTCAGAGATGGGCATGTGTAACCCCATGAGCAATGCTTGATGGTACCCAGGACCCAAAACTCAAACTAGCTAATATCACACCCTCCAGGAATTGGGGATCCTCAGATCCAAGCACAGACACACTCTTCAGTACTAAGTTTCTTGTCATGAAGAGAATAAAGTCATCATAATGGAGGAATCTTCCTTCTCAAGAGAAAGCTTTAGACAAAGGATTAGAGACTACAGTCCAAAGGTTAACCACCTATTAAGCAATAGTTTTATTGGAACACCTATAAAAGTTTTATTGGAACTCACTCCTGTCTATTTCTGGAAGTCCCTTCTGTGGTTTCTTTGGCACTACATAGGCAGTGTTAAGGAGTTGCAACAGAGACCCTATGGGCCACTAAACTGAAAAATACTTCTACTCTGGCTCTTTAAGGAAAAGTGTACCTGCCCCTGCTCTACACTGTCACTCCTCAAAGTGTGAGTCACATATATTTATTCACCATTCTCTTCCCAAAACCAAGAAGCATTCCTGGAGGATAGCAGGTGCTTAAGAAATATTTGCAGCAAAAATCTATCACTGAAGACATAAGGCTGGCCTTACCCACTGAGGCGAGGCTCCTATAGTTCTCCACCATCACGTCTCTGTCCAGCATTTTCTGAGCAATGCCTATCAACAGATGAATGGATAAATAAGATGTATGTAATTCTGTTAATGCAAAGAACATCCTTACCTGCAGGGATGTAAGACTTTAACTGAGCCAAACTGACAATGCATATGAGAAAACAAGATCTCAAATGCTCCACAGAATAAGTTTTACACCTTCTTTTATGAAATGTAAAATAAAGTAAGGACTGTGAGGAAGATTACATTGTTGGGGGCGGGGTGGCACACAGGAGCAAGGCAGGGATTGCAATACAGATAATTAACAAAATTATGTGCTTTCTTGAGGGTGGTTATGTCTTATTTCAAAACTATGTTAATCTCATGCACAGAAACAATGGATAGGGCTTGCATAAAGCAAAGATAACCCTTTTACTAAAATATTATAAGTCTGGGGTGTGGCTATTCACCATTATCTGCCCATCTATCTATCCATTTTCTATCTGCACAAGTACAAGGGTATCTCTTGGCTACAATCCTGTGAATTGCTGATTGAAGATATAACATTGAAGTAACTAACATTTTTATAGACATCGATTCTTATTTTCCAGCATGGATGAACTTTGAAAATATTATGCTAAGTGAAATACACTACACACAAAAGAAATATTATATGATTCTACTTATATGAGGTACCTACAACTATAAAATTCATAGAGAAATAAAATAGAATAGAGTTTACAAGAACAGGAAATTAGGGTTTGGGGGAGTTTTATTTAATGGGTACAGTTTCAGTTGGGAAAATTAAAAAGTTCTGGAGATGGGAAGTGGTAATGGTTATACAGCAATGTTAATGTATGTAATACCACTGAAAATTACCCTCAGAAAAAGTTAAAAGATAATTGTTATGTTATGTGTATTTTGCCACACACACACACACACACACACACACACACACACACACAATGGCTGCAAGGCCATAAAACCATTCATAACACAAAAGTCTCTGGAGAAAAACAAGACACTGTTTTTGTTGTTATTTTAAAATATGTTTTTATTGACTTCAGAGAGAGGAAGGTAGAAAGAGAAACACCAATGATGAGAATTGTCAATCAGGTGCTTCCTGCATGTTCTCCACTAGGAATCAAGCCCATAACCCAGGTATGTGCCTTAACCAGAAATCAAACTGTGACCTCCTAGTTCATGAATTGCTCAACCATACCAGCTGGCAAGACACTGTGTTTTATATACATCTATCAGGGTTATGTGAGGGGAAACTTTGACATTTTTAATCTATAGTTTCTCTAATTATTTAAATGTAAACAACAACAGCAACAGAAAGCATATCCATCTATTAAACTGTCAAGTACTATGAACAAAAAGAGATTTCACAGAAAGTAACCTCAGAGGGTGATCTGATCATAAATTCATAACTGGACAGATCATGGTGAGTAGTCATGCCCCACATCAGTAATTTTTTAGTAAAAGATTTACGTTGGGAGAAAACCAAGATGGTGGCATAGGTGAACACCTAAAATGCTACCTCACACAACAATTTCAAAACTACAGCAAAAAGACAAAATGGTCATCATCCAGAACCACAGGAAAGCTGGCTGAGTAAAAATTCTACAACTAGAAGAGAGGAGCTCACAGAGACTCAGAGGAGCTGCAAAAAGCTGAGGTATCAAGACACGCATGTGGAGAGGACGGGCATCAGAGGGTCTGGCTGGCTTCCTCTAACAGGAGAGAGACAGAAATTCTTGACTGCACTGAACCCCAGTTCCTACTACACCAAACCCCAGTTCCAGGCAAGAATCATATGGGGGAGTCTGGACAGTTGAAAAAAGGAAAACTCAGGGGAGTTATGAAAGGCAGAGGTCTGGAGGTGCACACACCAGTGCACTCAGAGAGGACTGACTGCTGATTGTGCCACTGGCTTTCTATAGTGGAAGGGAGACAAGAACCTCCCAACCACATTGAATTCCACTTCCAACTGCACTGAACACCAGTTTTGGGCGAGACCCTGGGAACCCAGAATCATACGGGTCCCTGGAGTACACGGAAACTCAGGGAAGCCACGAAAAGGAGAAGTCTGGAGACACGCAAGTGTGTGCAAAGAGGGCTGCAGCAATTACTGAGGGACATTGAGACCCAGGAAGCCAAGGCTGTCTGCTCAGCCCTAGACTCTGCCCCATCCAAGCTGAGCACAGAGGCTTTTGCAATTTTGCAAGTCTTGTATCATAAGACTGACTCCAGCACATAAGTTTGCTCGTGTAGACACACCTGATTCTCACAAATAATTGGCTTGGAGGTCAATTCTCCCCAGTGATACCAACAACAATCAAGACTTAACTACAACAAGGCTGTACATACAGTTCACAAAGAGGTGCACCAAGAGAGTCCACCTCAGGTAACTGGGGAGGCGGAGCTACTGGGCCATATAGGACACCTAGCACACAAAGCTACTCTACCAACTCAGGGAAGCAGCAAAAATGTGGAGATAAAGAAAGAGATCACAAAAAAAAAAATGGAGTAAAACCAATGACTGGATATAGAGTTCAAAACCATGGTTATAGGTTTCTCAAGAATTTCCTAGAAAAGATGGATAAATTTAGTGAAACCCAAGAGGAGATGAAAGAGGACCAACAAAAAATTAAACATACAGTGACTGAAATAAAAAATATTATACACAGACCTAAAAGCAGACTAGAGGAATGCAAGAAACAAGTCAAAGATTTAAAATACAAAGAAGCAGAAAACACTCAACTGGAAAAGAAAAAAGAATACAGAAAGGTGAAGATAGTGTAAGGAGCCTCTGGGACAACTTCAAGCATACCAACATCAGAATTGTGGGGGTGCCAAAAGAAGAGAGAGAGCACGATACTGAAAACCTATTTGAAGAAATAATGACTGAAAACTTCCCCCAACTGGTGAAATAGACTTACAATTCCAGGAAGCAGACAGAACCCCAAACAAAAAGGAATCCAAAGAGGATCACACCAAGACACATCATAATTAAAATGCCAAGAGCAAAAGACAGAGAGAGAATATTAAAAGCAGTAAGAGAAAAACAGTTAATTATCTACAAGGGAGCACCCACATGATTTCAGCTGATTTCTCAACAGAAATTATGCAGGCCAGATGGGAGTGGCAAGAAATATTCAATGTGATGAATACAAAAACCTACAACAAAGATTATTCTACCCAGCAAAGCTATCATTCAGAATTAAAGGGTAAAGAGCTTCACAGATAAACAAAGACTAAAGGAGTTCATCAACACCAAACCAGTATTATATGAAATGCTGAAAGGTATTCTTTAAGAAGAGGAAGAAGAAGAAAAAGGTGAAGATAAAAATTATGAATAAATACATATCTATCAACACATAAATCTAAAAATCAAGTGAGTAAAAAATCTGATTAACTGAATAAACTGGTGAATATAATAGAATCAGAGGCATAGAAAGGGAGTGGACTGACAATTCTCAGGGGAAAAGGGGTGAGGGGAGTGAGGAGAGAGACTGGACAAAAATCATACACCTATAGATGAGTACAAAAAGGTGGGGTAGGAGCCGGGTGGGGGGAGATATGGGGGAAAAGAGGAACAATTGTAATAATCTAAACAATAAAGATTTATTAAATTAAAAAAAAACATTAAAAAATTATTCACAAGTGAGGATTAACAAAAGAAAAGAATTTTACAGGGAATCAACAGTAGAGCAGATAGAGAATCAAATCTGCAATTTGTAATATAAGGAAGCAAAAAAAAAAACACCTAATCAGGACAGAAAAAAGAATACAAAAATATTGGAACAGTGTAAGGAACCCCTGGGACAACTTCAAGTGCACCAACATTTTCATCATGGGTGTACTGGAAGGAGAAGACAGAGCAAGATTTGAAAACCTATTTGAAAAATAACAATCCAGCTGAAACTGTTTTGGCTCAGTGGATAAAGCTTCAGCCTGTGGACTGAAAGGTCCCGGGTTCAATTCCAGTCAAGGGCATGTACCTTGGTTGCGGGCACATCTCCAGTAGGGGGGCGTGCAGGAGGCAGCTGATCGATGTCTCTCTCTCATCCATGTTTCAAACTTTCTTTCTCTCTCCCTTCCTCTCTGTAAGAAATCAATAAAATATATTAAAAAAGAAAAATAATGACAGAAAACTTCCCTAAGTTTTGGTGAAGAAAATAAATATAAAAGTCCAGGAAGCACAGAGTCCCAAACCCAATGAACCCAAAGAGGCCCACACCAAGACACATCACAATTAAAATTCAAAAGACTAAAGACAAAGAGAGAATCTTAAAAGCAGCAAGAGAAAAGTACATGTAGTTGTTACTTAAAAGGGGGCTCCCATAAGTCTGTCAGCTGATTTCTCAACAGAAAGTTTGCAGGTTAGAAGAAATTAGCAAGAAATACTCAAAGTGATGAAAAGCAGGACCTACAAACAGGATTACCCAGCAAAGTAATTTTTCGCATTGAAGAACAGATAAAGAACTTCCCAGACAAGGAAAAGCTAGAGTTCATCACCACCAAACCAGTATTATATGAAATGTTAAAATGTCTTCTTTAAGAAGAAGAAGAAAAAATATTTTAAAATATGAACAAGCCTAACTAATTTGGGTCCATTGTTGAGTGTTGACCCATAAACCAGGAGGTGATGGTTATATTCCTAGTCAGGACAAATACCTGGATTGTGGGCTCAATCCCCAATAAGGAGTGTCCAGAAGGTAGCCAGTCAATAACTCTCTCTTATTATTGATATTTCTATTTCTATCTCCCTCTCCCTTCCTCTCTGAAATCAATTAAAACGTTTTTAAAGAATCAACAACTATATAAAATATATGAACAATAAATACATGTCCATCAACAATTGAACCTAGGGTAGAAACCAAGATGGCAACATAGGTGAACACCTAAACTGCTGCTTTGCGCAACAATTTCTAAACTACAGCTAGAACACAGAACGGACATCATCCAGAACCACAGGAAAGCTGGCTGAGTGGAAATTCTACAACTAGAAGGAAAGAGAGGGGCTCACGGAGACCCAGAGGAGCTGCAAAAAGCTGAGGTATGAAGACACATGTGTGGAAAGGATGGACGGCAGAGTGCCTGGCTGGTTCCTCTAGCGGGAGTGAGATTGAAACTCCTGACTGCACTAAACCCCAGATCCGACTGCACTGCACCCCAGATCCGGGCAACACTCAAATGGAGGGGAATCTGGGCTGTTGTGAAAAGGGGGAGTGGATGGAAACTTAAGAGATCTGAGAAAAGGCAGAGGTCTAGAGGAGCGCGAGGGCACATACAGAGGGCTGACTGCTGATTGTGCCACTGGCTTTCTCTAGCAGGAGGGAGACAGAACCTCCCAACTGCACTGAAATCCACTTCTGGTTGCACTGAACCCCAGTTTTTGGTGAGACTCTAGGTACCCAGACTCATAGAGGTCCTCAGAGCACATGGAAACTCAGGGGAACCAGAAAGGCAGAGGTCTGGAGGCACACGCAGAGGGCTAACTGCTGATTGTGCTGCTAGCTCTCTCCAGCAGGAGGGAGACAGAACCTCCCAACTGCACTGAAATCCACTTCCAACTGCACTGAACCCCGGTTTTGGGAGAGAATCTGGGGACCCAGACTCATAGGGGTCCCCAGAGTGCAGGGAAACTCAGGGGAACCAGAAAGGCTCAGCCCTGAGACTCCGCCCCATCCAAGCTGAACAGATAGACTTTTGCAATTTTGCAAGTCTTTTTTTTTAATAAATCTTTATTGTTCAGATTATTACAATTGTTCCTCTCTTTCCTTCCCATAGCATCCTTCCACCCAGCTACCACTCCGTCCTCTCCCCTTACCTCCCCTACATTGTCCTCATCCATAGTTGTTATGTTTTTGTCCAGTCTCTCCCTGCACCCCCCTCACCCATTTCCCCCTGAGAATTGTCAGTCTACTCCCTTTCTATGCCACTGATTCTATTATATTCACCAGTTTATTCTGTTCAGATTTTCAATTCACTTGACTTTTAGATTAACTTGTTGATAGAAATGTATTTGTTGTTCATAATTTTTTCTTTACCTTTTTTTTCTTCCTCTTCTTGGAAGGACCTTTCTGCATTTTATATATAATACTGGTTTGGTGCTGATGAACTCCTTTAGTTTTCTCTTATCTGTGAAAGTCTTTATCTGACCTTCAATTCTGAATGATAGTTTTGCTGGGTAGAATAATCTTGGTTGTAGGTTTTTGTTATTCATCACATTAAATATTTCTTGCCACTCCCATCTGGCCTGCATAATTTCTGTTGAGAAATCAGCTGAAATCATGTGGGTGCTCCCTTGTAGATAATTAACTGTTTTTCTCTTGCTGCTTTTAATATTCTCTCTTTATCTTTTGCTCTTGGCATTTTAATTATGATGTGTCTTGGTGTGATCCTCTTTGGATTCCTTTTGTTTGGGGTTCTGTCTGCTTCCTGGAGTTGTAAGTCTATTTCTTTCCCCAGTTGGAAGTTTTCAGTCATTATTTCTTCAAATAGATTTTCAGTATCTTGCTCTCTCTTCTTCTGGCACCCCCACAATTCTGATGTTGGTATGCTTGAAGTTGTCCCAGAGGCTCCTTACACTATCTTCACATTTTTGGATTCTTTTTTCTTTTTTCTTTTCCAGTTGAGTGTTTTTTGCTTCTTTGTATTTCAAATCTTTGACTTGATTCTTGTGTTTCTCTAGTCTGCTGTTAGGTCTCTGTATAATATTTTTTTATTTCAGTCAGTGTATGTTTAATTTCTAGTTGTTCCTTTTTCATCTCTAGTTGGAGTTCATCAACACCAAACCAGTATTATATGAAATGCTGAAAGGTATTCTTTAAGAAGAGGAAGAAGAAGAAAAAGGTAAAGATAAAAATTATGAACAATGAAGTGATAACAAATACATACCTATCAAGTGAATCTAAAAATCAAGTGAATAAAAAATCTGATGAACAGAATAAACTGGTGAGTATAATAGAATTAGAGGCATAAAAAGGGAATGGACTAACAATTCTTGTGGGGAGGGAGGTGTGAGGGGTGTGGGAAGAGATTGGACAAAAATCTTACTCCTATGGATGAGGACAGTGGTGGGAGGTAAGGGTATGGGGTGGGGGGTGAGGAATCAGATAGACAGGAGCTATGGGGGGGAAAGAGGAACATCTGCAATAAACTGAACAACAAATATTTATTTTAAAAAACACAATTGAATCTAAAAAAAAAAAAAACACCCACAAATGAACAGAAACAGACTCAGATACCAAGAACATTTTGATAATTGCCTTATAGGAGGGATTTGGTGGGATGGGTGAAAGGGTGAAGGGATTAAAATGTACAAATTAGTTATTACAGAAGTCATGGGGATATAAAGTACAGTATAGGGAATATAGTCAGTAATATTCTCATAACTATGTATGGTGTCAGATGTATGTGAGGGTGTGAGATTTATGGAATGATCCCTTAGTAAGTTATGTAATGTCTAATCACTTGGGTGTAAAACTAATGTAATAATCTATGTCAACTGTAATTGAAAAATAAAATATGATTTAAAAAATAAAAGTTTAAGAGTTGATCAAGAAAAACAACACCTGCAAAATTTATTCTTCTGGGTCTTTGAGATATTGCAACCTGGCATGTGTCTTCAGTTTGGCTCAAAGAGACTCTCAAAAATTCTCTACACTTTTGGACATTTCTTATATCAACACCCTTCTCTTCCCTTACAGAAAAGATGTCCAGGCCCAATATAATCTTTTATTTTCTTTGGTCAATAGCTCCCCTTCCCCACCCTTCCACATGAAATGCAACCTGATTCATGAATCACTTAATTAAGCCAAATTAGATCTTCAAATTTACTTGTTCAATTTTATTTTTTAAATATTTATTGTTGAAAGTATTATATATGTCCCCTTTTCCCACCATTGACCCCTTTTGCCCACCCCCCAATTTGATTTTTTAACAAAACAAAAGTAACGTATATAGCTGAAGGCTCACCTCTACACGTGGCTAATCTCAGTGATCAAGATGATTTTTATGCTCTGGCTGGTGTGGCTCAGTTGGTTGAACATCCTTTCATGCACCAAAAGGTCACAAGTTCATTTCCTGGTCAGGGCACATGCCCAGGTTTCAAGTTCGGATGTTTCTCTCTCACATCCATGTTTCTCTCTCTCCCTTCCTCTAAGAAAAAAAAAATCAATAAAACTTTTTTTAAAAAAATAACTTTTGCCATCTCACTTACACACACATACACACACACACACACACACACACACACACACGTGCATGCATGCCTGGTGTGCGTACACCCCAAGTGCCTTCCACTTAAGTCCTGGTAATAACATTCTCCAGACTCATATTTCATTTACTTTCCACCTTTCCAACCAAAAGAGCTTTTAAAATCAAACATCTATAGTCCTATGAAATGTGTCCATATACATTATCTTTAGAAGTCGTGTGACACACATATTATTATAAGTTACATGTAATGTGCCCAAGTTATTGTGGCTTTTATTGTTACCGAAAAGAAAGTTTGTCCACCTGGTGCCAGCAGAGCCAAACACTAACCACAAAAAATTGCAGTAGAGATATATTGACTATTTTATTATGAATGGTGCCATCCAAGAGAACGGGAAACTAATGCTCAAAATCCTGAACTCTTCAATGGTTTACAGAGAAGGGATTTTATAGAACAAAATTATGAGTCATCTTAAGGGAGGTTTTGGGGACCTGTGTCTTACTGATTGGTCAAGAGTGAGGAAAGGAAATAATTTTTTTTTTAGTAAATCTCAATTTGTGGTCTTAGGTCAGCTTCAGAGTCCCTCTACCTAGTTTTATGGGAATATGGCCAGGAGTTGTTCTGCTTTAGGCCTCAGGAGCTGAAACTCAACTTACGCCATGATGTCATCTTTAGGTTAACAGAAACCCATACTTTGGGATTTAGTTAATGCATGGCCATTGTTTCTAGCTGTGTTAGGAGATTAGTGACTAGTAAGAGAAAGAGCTGTTACAGTCCATGCAGTAAAGAAACTGAATAGAGCACCGGGGCTACATATTAAGTCAAAATCATAATTAAGTCAGTAGCCCTCTTACATTTTGTCTTTTGAGTGTCAGATTCAAAAGTCTCTCCCTCAGAGCCCTCCCACCCCATCTATTTTTCTCACTTTCCCTTGTTATACTAAGAACTTGTCATTCTTGCCTGGCCTGTGCGCCTCAGTGGATTGAGTGCCATCCAGTGCACCAAAAGGTCACTGGTTCGATTCCCAAGAGCGGCACCTCTCTGGGTTGTGGGTTGGATCTAAGGTTTCTCTCCATATTGATGTTTGTCTGTCTATCCCTCTCTCTTCTCTCAAAAAAAAAAAAATAATAATAATAATAACAAATTAAAAACAACAGCTACATATTCTAGGGTGAGGCTATACAAGAAAAAGACACCAGCAAAGTGTGAGCAATATTATTTTTAGAAACAAGTAACCTACGCTGCTGAATTTCCTCAAATTATTTCTTCTCCAATGTCTCACCTGAGTTTTTAACCTCCCTGAGAAAAATAACCCGATGGTCAAAACGCCTCTCTTGGAAGGTTCAAGTCCATTTTCTGCTGCTAATATTAGAAGGGCTGCTTCCTCCCTGTCCCTGGGAGCACTATATTTCTAACACAGAAGTTTCATGTGAGCTTTAGACTTCTATTAGGCTTTGGGCACAAGTACATACCACCAAAATCCACTTTCATACCAGTGTGAGGCAAGCCCTGGGATTTAAATTTCTGGGGGGGCAGTGGGTGGCCTGGGGTCAGCTCAGCCAGTTGGAGCGGCGTCCAGAAAAGCCACGGTTTCCGGTTCAAATCCCTGCTCAGGGCACAGCGATGATGCACACATAAATGGCTATTTCTCTCTCTCTCTCTCTCTCTCTCTCTCTCTCAAACAATATATATGTATACACACACACACATATATATATATGTGTATACACACACACACAAATATATCTATATACATATATATGTATATTAATAATAGTCAAATCAAGTAAAAAGTTATGCAGGATCATAACCTCCGGAGCAGCGGCGTGCAGAGCTGAATAATCGGGCTTTAATGGTAAGCCTGTTATTTTCACTTTCCCTTATTCTACTTCATTTCCTTCTCTTCATTGCACTTATTGACACTCACCCTAGAATCCCGAGAAAGTATTCTCCCAAATGAACTTGTCAAGCGTAAGTAACTGAGAAAAAGTTTTACGCTCTCCCTGCAAGTCACAGGTAAAGTTCTCCTTCAAAAGGGGGGCAGAAGGGGATTTCCTCCGTGTCAGTTTCACCAGCGCCTCTTCACCCCCAAACCCACCGTGTCCCCAGGTCACAAAGCCGGAGGACGGCCCGGTGTCAGCTTGCCTCCCAGCCTCCCGCCTCCGGAGCGATGGGGCGGTTGCAGGGGCCGTGACGGCGGGGGTGGCGGCCGGTGGGGCCGTTACAGGGGGGACGGCAGCGGGCAGGGCCGTTGTGGGGGGCGGCAACGGTGCGGCCCGTGGGGGGTGGCCGTTGCCTCCGGCGCGGTCCCAGAGCCCTCCCGCCAGTGCGGGTACGGCCCGGCCTCAGGCTCCTCTGGGGACCGTGAGGGCAGAGCCAGGCGAGAGCGCGGGCTGGGATGGAGACCCGCCGGGTAGGCCCCTGGGACATGCCCTGGCGACGCCCCGGACCCGCCAGACCCGCCCTGGCCGGAGGCGGGGCTCCTGGTTGGCTGTCCGGCCGGGGCACGTGCCCGGATGTGGGCTTGACCCCCGGTCCGCTGGAGGCAACCAATGGACATTTCTCTTATCAGTGTTTCTCTCCCTCCCAATCTCTCTCTAAAGAAAACCAGAAACAATAATAATAAAAACAATTAATGCTTTTCCTTTTATTCATTCAGCAAATGCCTGAGCCCGGCCTTCCCATGGGGAAGGGGAAATACACAAGAAAATGTCCTGCCAATGCCATGTCAGGTTATTCCTCGAACATTTCCGAATTTCATTGTGAAGATTCAATCATTTCCTTTTAAAGCCTTAAAAAAAATACAATACCCAAAAAGGACAGAAAACAGACTTTTCCACGACCTTACCCATCGCGTGTCCCTCCTGGATCACAAACCCAGGTCCGCCCCTGAAAAGAAGCCATATCCTGCCTTTTATGGAAATTACTTCCTTTATATTTTACCATCTAAAGCATTCATTCCTAATGCCGCAATGTAATTTTGTCTCTTTTTGGGTTTTATGGACTCATACAAGGATTTTTATTATTATTATTCATTTCATTTAACACTGAGATTGATGCATATTCCTGTGTGCATTGCAGCTGGGCGGGGCCCACTGAGGGAACACCGCCATTGGCTGCCTTAGGCTGAGGGACACTCCCACTTCCGGTTTTGAGTGCAGAAGGGGCGGTGCCCCAGAGGCAGAACCCGGGGGCGGGGACCAGGCGTGGGGGCGGGGCCTGGGCGGGACCTCTCTTCTAGTTGCCCAGTCCTCAGGATACCTAAAGGCTTTTTTTTTTTTTTTAATATATTTTATTGGTTTTTTTACAGAGAGGAAGGGAGAGGGATAGAAAGTCAGAAACATCGATGAGAGAGAGACATCGATCAGCCGCCTCCTGTACGCCCCACAGTGGAGATGTGCCCGCAAGCAAGGTACATGCCCCCCGACCGGAGTCGAACCCGGGACCCTTCAGTCCGCAGGCCGACGCTCTATCCACTGAGCCAAACCAGTCTCGGCCTAAAGGCTTTTCTTGCTCTTTTTCTCTACATCCAGATACTCTGTACAAGAGAGGACCAGGCTTACAAAGGTCCACAAAGTGGATCGCATCTCCATTCCTCCCATTCCTTCTTTAGGCTTTTTGAAGAAAGTTTTTATTTTCTTCAATAAATTGTATCTTTCAGCTAGGTTAACTCCCAGACACTATATATACATACATTTAATTTTTCGTTTCATTTCCCATTTAATTATTATTGGGGAGTACTGAGAGATAAGGGACATGCTCTGACTTAAATCACAAATGTAAATCAGAGCATCCAGCTGATACAGTAGATGCTGTCCCCCTCCTGAAGGGCAAAAAGGCCTACAAATGTTAGAAACTTCTCAATTCCCGTGTTATGAAAATATAATTTACATGTAAATCTAGTAAAGAGCTGCCCTCTTATGGGAATTACAGGTATTACATGCTATCTCAAGCAACTGTTCTTGAAACCACTTTCCTATTAGAAAGGTCTTATTTTTAAAAAGTGTTTTCAAAAATAAAAAATTTTAAAAAGCACGTTCCAGTCCCACTATACTTTTGGGTTATAACATTTGCCTAGTGTTTGGCCTGGGTGAAAAGGAGCGGTGGTAGGAGAGAAGTGACAATTTAACAGATGAAAGACTGAGACCTGGCATCATCTGGACACAGAATTTCTCACACTTCATCCCCAGCAACTAGGCTGAAGGACTTTAGGGAATGTCTGCAGATTTCTGGGAAGAGAGTGAACAGCAAGTGCAAAGGCCCTGAGTGTTTGGCCTCTTTAATCAACAGCAGAAGCCCAGTGTCTGAAAGGGTTGAAGTGAGATGAATAAGATGGAGAGTAGAAGAAAATAAAGTAAAAAAAGTAACAAATAAATTATAATGGGCCACCTGGACAATTATAAGAATTTGGGGGTTTTCTCTGAGTGAAATAGGGAGCCCATGAAGGGTTTAGAACTACAAAAACACATTATCTGAATATATCTATAGAGCTATATCTAGATAGATAGATAGATAGATAGATAGATAGATAGATAGATAGAGATAGAGAGATATACTAGAGGCTTGGTGCATGAATTTATTGTGGGGTCTGGCTTGGTGTAGGGGATACAGGAAGTTGGCAGGCTGGCCCCACCCCCTAGTCAAACTCCTGTCAAACTTCTGGTGGAGGGGACAATTTGCATATTATTCTTTTATTTTATAGGATATATATATATACATATATATGATATATATTTTTTATTTTTTATTTTTTATTTTTTATTAATGTATTACATGTATACATATCTTGCCATTAACCCCTCCCACTCCCATGCATACCCTAACTCCCCAGAATCTTGTGCTCATTGGTTACACTTATAGGCATGCATACAAGTCCTTCGGTTGATCTCTTATCTATCCCACCTCTCCCTAACCTTCCCGCTGTAATTTGACAGTCTGTTTGATGCTTTACTGCCTCTGTATATATGATATATATTTTTTAAAGATATCTTTGTCTTTGTGGGTCTCTAAGGAGGTAAAGATCAAATCAAGGAGGAAAGATGGAGGTGGCAGGACAATGGTGGAGGGGAGAATGGAAGGAATGGGATTTGGGTATTAAGACAGGATAGACAGGTATCTGCTGATGACTTTGATGTGTAGTTTGGGTCAAGGAGTCAAGAATGACTCCAAGGATTGTTTGTTTTTCACTGTCAAAAATAATTCTGGACATTAATAGAGACTTCATTCAAAAGATTATTGCAACAGGAATACTGCAGTAAGGAGACCATAAGATTCTGTGAGCATCTAAAAAGGTAAGCAGAAAAAAATATTCTTTTATAGAGAAGTAAGCAAAGCTCAGTGAATATCTGTGTTTAAGGAGGTGCAACGTGAATACCTGACATTAAGCTTTCTATTGCTGAGGCATCCATTTCAAAGACACCCATCTCAAATAAACATATTGCCACTGCATGAATCACTTACTAGCTAAATTCACCAACAAGGAGTGGACCCTCGAAACCCTAAGCCCCCACCCTTGACCCAATAAAGGCAGAGCTTTAAGTCCACACTCTCCCCATCTCTCTTCTCACTGGTATGTACCCTCCAAGACCTGTGAGTAATAAACCTTGCCATTTCAAAGTTCACTGACAGTTGTTTCTGAGGTGTGTCTTGCAATAATGATAGGAACTACAAGGGCAGGTGGAGGCACAGTATTGGCTTTTGGTTGGGGAAATGTCTAGGGGGTGTCACCACAAGTTGTAGGGGGACTAGGTGAGTACCTTAGGTGGTCATAGCCAACATCACTATCAGTAGGTGGAAACCTACACAAAACAGGTATGCAATCTACTTTAGCCTGATTTAGGGAGGAAACTCCATTCCTCTGGCTTCCTGCGTCCAAGAATTGGGAATTTCAGCTGAAGTGACAGTCCTGAGCGCTCTGCACAAACACAGCCACATACTTTGTCTGCCTAGTGGGTTTGAAAAAAAGGAACAGAGCTTATTTGGTTCACATCCTTTTCCTCTCCCTTTGGGAGTCTGTTGGAGCCCAAAGAGAGGGTATATTGAGGCCAGGCAGTAATCACTCCAAGGAGTCTGTGGCTGACCAGCTGTGTTATGCCCAAGTAAGTCTAACAAACTCAGGAGTAAAATTATCAGAAAGCCCTCTGGAGCCTCATACTGAAGTCACATGCTCCATTCCTGCTTTAAAAGTCATAAAGCTGATTTAATCATCTGTGAATCCTGTGACTGGTCTTAAACTTGGGAGAGAAATTAAGATATGCCATTGATTTTCTCCCAAGTTCCAATAGTAGACAAAGTTCTAGCTTGTACACCAAACTTTCCACAATGAACCTGGGGCCTGGGGTCAGAAAGAGGTTCAATGTAATGTTCAATGTTTTTGCAAGCAGGTATCATTTTCCATATCAGGTAAATTATTTTTAACCAAAAAAAAAAGGTGTATATTTAAACACAAATAGTCATCATCAGAGAATGGATAACACACTGTGCTATAGCCATACGATGGAATATAGTGGTTCTCCCTTAATACACAGGGAATATGTTCTGAGACCCCCAGTAGATGGCTGAAACTGTGAATAGCACCGAACACTATATGTACTATTTTTTCCTGTATGTACACTCCATGATATAGTATAATTTATAAATAAGGCACAATAAGAGATAAACAACAATCATCCTATATATTAAGAGAGGAATATGCTAATTATCCATTATGCCCTGAGCCGTAACAACCAATCGAGTAACAACTGGATCACAAATCTGCAGAAGGGTGGGGCAGTGAACTACAAGCAGGCAGCAGAGAGCTACAGGACAGAGCAAGGCAGCAAGCAAGTGGGAGGCAGAGAGCTACATAAGGGGACAGGGCTTCAGGGATGAGCAGGGGGAGCTATAGGAGGGTGAGGCAGTGGGCAGAAAGCTACAGAAGGGCAGCAGTGACCTACTGGTGCACAGATTTGTGCACAGAGCTACTAGTTAACTTATAATAAAACTAGAGGCCTGGTGCATGAAATTCATATGCTCGGGGGCGAGAGAGTCCCTCAGCCTGGCCTGCACCTTCTTGCAGTCCAGGAGCCTTTGGAAGATGTCTGGTTGCTCCAAGCCAGCAGTTGGACATCCTTAGCACTGCTACAGAGGCAGAAGAGGTTCCCACCATTGCCACTGCACTCAGCAGCTGGGAAGCTGGCTTCTGGCTGAGCGACACTCCCTCTGGGAATGCAATGACCATCAGGGGGGCAGCTCCTGCATTGAGTATATGCCCCCTAATGATCAGTGCACATCATAGTGACCTGTTGTTCTGCTGTTTGATCTATTTGCATATTAGCCTTTTATTATATAGAATAGGACAATTATAACAATATACTATAACTAGAGGTCTAGTATACAAAATTCATGCACTGGGTGGGGGGTGCCTCAGCTCGACCTGCACCCTCTCCCGCAGTCCAGGACCTGTACGATATCCCTCTCACAATCTGGGACCCTTTGCTCCTTCCTGCCCACGTGCTCACTGCTCCTTACCATTCACCTCGCTGCTCTTTAGAACAGAAGCAGGAGACGCTCTCACCACCAACACTAGGCTTGCCAGCCTTGAGCATGGCTTCTGGCTGAGCAGTGGTCCCCCAGTGGGAGTGCACTGACCACCAGGGAGCAGCTCCTGCTTTGAGCATCTGCCCTCTGGTGGTCAGTGCACATCATAATGACCAGTCATTCTGGTCCATTCTGCATAATGGTAGCTTAGGCTTTTATTATATAGATAAGTTATGTGAATACGGTATTTCTCTTTCTCAAAATATCTTATTGGGCCTGATTGATGTGACTCAGTAGTTAGAGCAACAGCCTACCCACCAAAGGGTCATGGGATTGATTCCCAGTCTAGGGCACAAACCTGGGTTGTAGGTTCAATCCCCAGCCCAATGGAGTTGAGTTTGGCAGGCAACCAATCAATGTGTCGTTACAGAAGAGAGCCCTAGGAATATAGAACTGTTATTTAAAATAAAAATAGCCTCAGTAGAGATGGAGATGACTGATTCTGAGGTCCGTGGGATATGGGTTGTAGAAAACATGTCTTAAAAAAAACAGTTCTTGATTCCACAATCCACACAAGATGGGGGCTATCATGAGATGACTTAAAATCCAGCAGTCTAATCGTGTGTTCCAGTAGAGTAGCCAGTAACTACATGTGGCATTTCACATTTAATACACCTGTTGAGATATCATTCACATACTATTATATGCATTTATTTCTCAGAATTTTCTGTTTACAGTTTCATGTCATCTGCAAAAATAAATAGTTTTACATCTTCTTTTCCAATCTAGATGCCTTTTATTTATTTTTCTTGTCCAATTGCTCTTTAGAACCTCTAGTACAATTAGCACATGAAATGAGAGCAAACATCATTGTCTTATCCTTGGTCTTTGGGAAATTTTTCTGACTTTTACCACTGACCATATTTGCTGGGGGGGGGGTGTTGTTTTTTAAGTGTTGTTTATCAGATTGAGAAGATTTCTTTTTAAAATCTCCAAATTGTTGACCAGTCTGCCTGGCTCAATGCTTGAGCATTGACCTATGAACCAGGAGGTCATGACTCAATTCCCCACAGTAGGCTCCCATCCTGGAGCACCAGTTCCAGAAAGAGGAGGCCCCATAGCATCCAGCTGTGAAAATCAGCAGGGATTCTGTATAGATGAGATGGAAGCTGCTAGAGACTCAGGTATCCTCTTAAAGGGCCAGAGACCAGTCTCACTGGCTCCCACAACCTGCCCTAAGCAGCATCAAGGGGACAGTAGATTGAAAAGAGCATCAGGGACAAACAAGGAGGAACTGAATTGTCTGGCTTCGGAGTAAGAGCTGGAGGGACATCTCAGTCTGGGACAGAATGGCTGGTGAAGGCCATGGTTTCTTTATTGAGCTCTCCCCCTACCCTGCAGGCACAGGCAGTATCAAGTCTGAGTCTCCATCAAACTGCTAACACCACTTGCATCACTTGGTGATGCTCTGAGACTGGGCTCCATGCAATTCACACAGGCCAAAACCTACTTCACCAGATCTTCTTCTGCCTGTGCTGTAGGCTTTATAAAATCTCTGAAAGGTCATAAAGCCCAAACAAGTAGCTTCTGGCCTCAGAGTGCACTGCATGTCCTCTGCATGTCCTCCTGAGTAGTCCCAAGCTCAGGGCACAAGTGGCAACTGGCCTCGATTTGCAGCAGAGCCTCGCCCAGGCAACTCCGAACCCAACACAAGCAGATACCAACTGTAGATTGCTTTTTAGCTCCTACCATGTAGCCCCAGGACAGGTACAGGAATCCGTTGACCTTGGCTTTTTCCAGATGCCTTCCCAAGAGGCCCAAATACCAACATACCTGGGCCTGAAGTGCTGTAGGAAGCATGGTGGTGGGCAGCAAGTAAGGGGGTCTCTAACTCCAGGACTCCCAAGGAATTGAGCTGTAAAACCACACTGAGCCTGTGTGTACTCTCCAATCTATACATTTTAAGACAAAAGAATCCTTTGCTTGGCCAGGCCCAACCCCATGCCAGCTTGTGGAAGCGAGGGCTCTGGAGAGGAGGTCTGCACTGAAAGCTCTATATGTCCAGAGGTGCAGAGGCACAGCTGGCTCAGTTCCCCTGCCCAGGCCCTTGAGCCTCATGGAACCCCACTAGACCAAGAGCTGGGATGTGGGAGAGGCCAGCAGCTATAGGACACAAGCGCTGACCTGGCCAGGTCTCCATCTATCTCTCTGTGTGCCTCTCTGTGCTCCCTAAGCTTGGCCCTGCACTGTCAGGCACTCACTCAGGCTCTAGCTCTAGCAAGTTCCAGGCCAAGTTTAGCTCAGCCTCTGATGCCTGATCAGGAAAGTGCTGCATAGCTAAGAAAATAAAAGCTCTTCTCCTTTAGTTTACACCTGGGTTCTCCTCCAAGACCTGGAACTGACCCTCAAAGGGTCCAGATCACCATTTCAACAAGGTGCTTCTGAGTCAGGCCAACACAGTGTTCTCCCTCTCTGGGCTCACCCTTCTGTCCTATATTACATGGAAATGCTTCTCAGATTTGAGCAACAGAAGTTAGGTGACCAGGAGGGATGCTTGGGAATAAGATGATTTGGTTCCCACCTAGCAGGAAATTCAGTGAACACTAAAGGCCTGGGGTGAATAGCTAGCTCAGGTGGTTGGTCTAGAATGGGGCTAGGGTGGGATACAGACAACCTACAGGATTCTTTCTTCCACAGTGAGGCCTCCACCTTGGCTCCAGTACCTCATCTCAGTTACAGACTGGGGCCACAGGGGCCTCCCTGGATTCTAGAATTTATATTTAAGGCCTTCTTTTGCTCTCTTTTTATCCCAGGCCCAGGGAAACCCACTGTGACCCATCCTAGAGATGACTGAACTAGGGATCAGCTGGGCTGTAAATGCAGGGAAGTCTGCCCAAGTGTCCTTCAAGTCCAAGTCAAAATCAGACAATGCACCAGGAATAATACCAAATGTCTACAGTCAGATAGAGAAGGGACAGGCTGAATCTCCTTGCCAGGGTCCCTCCTCTCTGTGACTTGGACTGAGCTCCTCCTTACCACTATTCCCCAGGCATCCACAGGAACCCAGGGGCAAATGGCACAGTAGCTAGTTCTGTTGCTCAAGTTTCTTTAAAGAAGACATAGCAAGAGTTGGGCTGAACCTTCCTGTGCCCACAGAGGAAGCTCTAATGGACCATGGTGAGATGGGGCATTCCTTGCGAAATAGTCCACAGGGGATGAGAAAACAGGAAAACAATCTTCCTCAGAGACACCCCAGACAGAATCAGCCCCATCACCCCCATCAGCCTCTGCAGTCTCCTTGGCCAATGACAATCTCAGTTCTGCTTGGTTCCCTTGAGTCACTCTGTCAACCCCTTCAAGGTTGGGTGAGCTTTTAAAGTCAAGAAAGTTCTCATGGAAGGGAACTAATATCCGACTGCATAGGACAATTCCTCTGGAATTGATTTTCTCTTTGCATCCATGAAAAAACGTTTCCTCCCTCCAGCTTTAGTGAGGGCACAAGTGTTTCATACATACAGTGTCTGGTGCAGAGAAGAGACTTAATGTTGAATGAAGGAAAATATATTTAAAAATCCACAACAAAAAACATTGTTCATCCTGAACAATTTCCTGACATAATGCCACTACCTCTCATGTTTTACTTCTGCCATTTTTTTCTGATAAGCATAAGAAAGTGCCTGCCGGGATCCACAGGATATGGGATTAAATCCTGGCCTTGTCTTTGAATAACCATGTTTACTTGAAAGTGTGGCTCTATTTCTGTGTCTCAATTTCTTTTGTAAAATCTGTAAACTGGGGACTGTTTTGGACATTTAAATGAATACTTCTCTTGAAAAGGGGTTGGGCATATCATAAGTGCTTGTCAAATGTTAACTATCATTACCATCTTTTCATCAAATTAGAATTGTGGTACCCCTCTTTGGGGCTCTCAACTGTGTATGTGAGAGTTGTGCTTTAAGCATTGTTGTTGGGAAAAAGGAAAATATGGAAACTCCTGCCATGAGAGAGAAAATCAGAAGTAGGAAAGCAAACTGATGAAGCCCTGTGTTTCTGAGCTGGGATGGAGGAATTGGTTCCTATTTTACTTATGAGGAAGGAAAGGGGTGATGTTTCCTTGAGTCCTCATTTTAAGACACACAGTCATAGCTCTTTATTGAGAGTAGGACCAGGTGCAGGCAAAAGTTAACCTGTGGATAGAAAAGGAGAATTTAGTTACAAAAATGATCAACAATGAAGATGTAACTAAGTCCAGACAGCAATACATGGATGAGTCAGCTGTCAGACCTGGTGAAACCAGGAGCTAATGACACCGGCCTGCTTGCACTAGCACATGCCCCCTGCATTTCCCTCAGGAATGGAGAGCTCCAGGTGGATGCAATGAATGGAAACCCAAGTCTAGGGAAAGGGATTGTAAATCTCTGACTTCTTTGTGGGTTCCAGCATGGTGGAACTCTAGTCTGATTGGTTCCTTGTAACCAGGTAACTGCAGAATGTGTTCTGATTGGCTGGCAGCCGCCAGGGGAACAGACTTCAGTTGAGAAGCAACTGTGGAAGGAGAAGGAGCTTTGGCTGTGCTCTCTTCCCACTGTGGTTGTAGCTCTCAGCGCTTGTCTGATTCCTATCCATTTTCAACAAGTCCTGTTGGTTGCTGTCCTCAGAAACAAGTCAACCAAAGAGTTGCAGTTTCGGGGGTGTGGCTGGGCCCTGAGCCCCGTTAGGGCCTGGCAGCCCAGAGGCCAAGCCAACAGTGGGTGAGCCCTACCTGCTTGTGCGGGGAAGCCTTGGGGCTGCCTGCAGGTCTAGCCTTCCTTTGGGGGAGGGACTGCTGAGGCCTGTGGGGGTGGGGGAGGGAGTGGGGTGTGAGTGAACCAGCAATAGCAGTGAGGAGTGGAGGTGAGCCATGGGGAACTGGCGCACCTGCTTTCTGAAGCCCTGTGACTGCCTTCGCCCCACCCCCAAGCTGGATGGGGACTCCAGGCAGGCTAAGTCAACGTGTAAGTCTAATGTTCATGAAGAGGTGCCAGAAACGGTGCCTGCTACCCCGAAGTCTGGGAGGTTGAATTCCTTAGTCCTCGGGGGCTACCACCGGAGGAACATCAGCGCCCCAGTGATGGTCCAAGGTAAGAAGCAGCAAATGCCACTGCTCTTTAGTGTACTTCCGGCCTCCGCTGCCTCCACAGTGCCCTGGGAGGGACTCACTGCCTTGGGCTCCTTCCAGCTGGAGCCAGCTTCCCTAGGGATGGGCATCTGGGTTCCCCACCCCTGCTTCTTTCCCCCTTGCAGCCGGATGTTTTGCCCTCTTTACGGCCTGAGCAGCAAGGTAGGATTTTGACACTCCTGCTTGCCAGTTGACTTTCCTCAATGCTTTGTTCAATTGCGTTTACTTGCTGGAAAAGCCACACGTGGCCAGGTTTTTCAGTTGATTATGACAGAAATACAAGGAATGAGAATTCCTTTATATTTGAAGTAATGCAGCACAATAAAGCATGGGGTGTCCTGTCCGCATGTTCATGGTGTGTGTCTGTATTTTTTTGTTCCTTTGTTTTGTTTTATGCTAAACGCTTGTGGTTAGGATTGCCGTGTTTCTCAGTTTCTTCCAGAGCCATGGGTGACTCACAGTAGAGTGGAGACAATGAAGGAAAAGCTACACCATGGCCTCTCTTCCCTCCTACGGGACTGTTTCTGTGGTGCCCATCCCACACCATAGGAGGCAGTGTGGGAAACGGTACAGCCCCAGGCCCTGTTCAGAGCTTTTATTCTTCTTCTGGCCTTTGTGAGAGCAAAATGACCTTGTGTGCTGTAGACATGTGCAATTAGGTTAGCATAATCGTTTCATTTTGTTAGATATTTTTTAAAGAATAGTTTATTGGTTTTTGGAGAGAAATGGAGAGAAAGAGAGAAACATTGATGTGAGAGAAACATTGATCTGCTGCATCCTGCACACTTCCTCCTACCAGGGATCAAGCCCAAAACACAGGTGTGTGCCTTTGACCAGGAAATGGAATGGGCAACCTTTTGGTGCAGGGAATGATGCCCAACAAACAGAGCAACACCAGCCTGGACCAAGTTAGCACACTTTTTTTGTTGTTAAGTCTCACCCTAGGCTACTTCTTCATAGAATTTTTTTTTCTTTTTTAGAGAGAGAGAGTGGAAGAGAGAGGGAGACAGAAACACAGGACACAGGCCAACGCTCTATACACTGAGCCAAACTGGCTAGGGCACCACACTCATTTTAAAATATAAATTTAAATAGGTAACTTTCCAATTGAGCAAAGACCCATTTATTTTTAGTGAGGTAGTTTAGTTGATTGCCAATAAATGATTCAGGACACTTCTGAGGATGCTTATGAACCCGGGGACTAGTGCCTGGCCAGAAACTGGTTCTCAGAGCATCAACTGTTAAATCCTGGTGGTTCAAGTGAGATGGGTATAACTGTACAATCAGACGCCACTACTGGGGAGAGGTTCAGATATGCAACAGGTGAACTTTTTCATTAGCTACATTTCTCACCTGGTCTAATTTGCTTTGCTTTTTCTTCTGTACATGGAGAGTCTTTCATTTGCACCTAGGTGATATGTTAGGTCAAAAAGTAAAACTAAGTTTTTAGATTTTACTTTAGGGGGCTCATCTTTCCAGGTATTTCAAATTGTAAACTTTTACAATTTTATTTAAAATGGAATAAAATTTTACCTCATTTTATATGGTGTAGTCTGTCAGATAATCAGCTACAGTTATTTTTCTATGGTGTTTGTATCAGAATTGATCAGTTAATTTTTTTATTCTTAGGACAAGATGAGAAGAACAATGATGTAAGTAAACAGTTGAAAAGTTAAGAAAGTCATAGTTTGATATAAAAGTCATCTGCTATAATTTCTAAAAAGTGTAATGAACCAATACCATTAGCATGAGTATCTTTTTGTAGGTTTTCTCAATACTGATTATTCTAGCTTGAAGGAGAATTTATTCCTCCAAGTACTGAAACTTTTCAAAAATATACCATCTGGAACTTCTGATTAATAAGGAAAAAGTGAATTTGCAGTGAAACAATTGAAACAAGCAAATTGGTGTTTTATGCAATATATGAATCTTTCTGATTATAATCTACTGGCAGTTTTAGCCATCCTTCCTCATTTCATAGAAAATAGTTTTTTTCATGCTGTCATACTTTCCTATCAGCAACCCCCACAAATGCACAAGACATTTCATGTTCTATATTTTAAAAGGCATCGAGTAGATTATTCCCCAGCCTAATGTCTTGTGCATTTGTAGGGGGTGCTGATGGGAAAGTATGACAGCATGAAGAAAACTATTTTCTATGAAATGAGGAAGGATGGCTCATCTAACTTAGTTTTTAAAAACAACAAAACCAAGCATATTAAAAGTTACTGGTATTTTCTGATATTAAAAACACAACTATTTAAATTATTTACACTGATTGGTTATAGGCATTAATTTCAGGAAGATAATTGTCAAAACATAGTTCAGGCTATGTCAATATTTGATTATTGCTGAATTGTTGGTCTCTTTACAAATCAGTGGGTACTTCTCAAATAAATAGGTATTTCTAAAGTGTGTTAAGGATAGTTTGTTCTCCAAAGATTCTCAAACCCTTTATCATCACCTCTCCAGTATCACTGCAGATAAATTCTAAATTGTATCTGCAGTAAGATTTACTGCCCAGAGGTAAATAATTTAGACATGGGCACAGCGCTCACACTGCTATTTTGTCCCAGGTTCTGTGCCCAGCAGCTACAGGTAGGAGAGCAGTCAGAGTCCTCCCTTCCCAGGTTTCTATGAGAGGGATACCCTGTCAGCAGTTAATGCCATGTGACAAGTGGCCACTCGGATGTGGGAGTGTGCAGGAGAGAAGTTGGGTGGTGTGGCTGCTGGTGATGGTATCCTGGAGGCAGGTGGGGAGGAGTTAAGCTTGCTGGACAAGGAAGAAGAAGAGTGCTTGTAAGCAGAGCACGCAGCCTGAGTGAGGCAGGATGGACTGTCAGATGACCAAGAGAACAGAATTAACATTTAGAAATGAATGGAAACCATTCTTTGAGGTTCTCACTTGAGAAATGTAATGATAATCTTCCTTAAACATGAAGTGAGAGTTGAATTCTGAAAATTGTTTTATCTGGTTTTGTGGAAAGTGAGGCTTAGAGAGACCTGTGGCCCCAGCTCTGGCACACACATACCACACACACACCTCTGACCAAATATACTTGTTTGTCTCCCTGTCTCCTGAGCTTATTATTGGCTTTCATTTACTGCAATAAAATGGTCTTGATTTATTATTATATAATGCATTGCATTTAATTATAGTAAATGAACAGTAGAAATAGAAAATCTCAGCTGCTTTTCATCTCTTAAGGAAAACAACAACAACCCTGAAGTCTAATTCTAAACGTTTTACACTATTATAAAGGGGGTTTATAATGGGTTTGCCAGGTTTGATTATAGGTATTTATCAAAAGCAGCACTTTATAACCCATTCCTCAAATCTCCCCTGTGGAAGTAAGACTACCTACTGGGTTCACCATAGTGCCGCACCCGATATCACACTCAAGCAGTTCATGGACTGTAAGAAAAATCTTAATGCTTAATTGTTTGACAGTTTAACGGAGAGAAAAACACATTTTTATAGGTTTAACGTACGTACTGTGCCATTTTCTTCTTTCCCTCTTCGGCAGGAATTTCCAGGGCGCCTTACTAAGCGCTATAGGTCTTGCCCCACAGTGTTTCCCTACAATGACACAGTGAGCCAGCCGGATTTTAGCAGCATCATCCAAGCGTGAGTACAACTAGGATGCCACAAGCTGAGTGACAGACCACTTTATTCTTAGAGTGAATGGAAGAAGGGGAAGGCAGTTAGCAAATAAGAGATCCAAAAAAAATACTGATTTTTCCTGATGCATTTCTGTTTTTATTGTTGACCATAATAAGAAGGAGAGCTGCTTTTTACTGGGTGTTTCTATTTAAAAGTATTTATTTTGGTAAGAAGAGAAACTTGAGGCACCATTTCCCTCTTGATTTGGAAGGTTTGTAAAATAAAAGTATTTCTTTTTGAGACATGGGCACAGAACAGTGCAGTGCACCCCACTTTGGAAGCTACTCTTGGAAAAAGGAACAGCTTGTCCCCTACTGGCACCAGAGTGTAACTGCATTAAAATGTAATTGGGTTTTTAGCAGATTTTCCCCATCATAGTGTTTTTTCTACACTACTTCTGTATGGAAATTTACTTTTCCTACCTACCCCCCAAAGTGAGATGTATCACATTACTCTTAAAGAACAACTTTTCAAGATAATTCCTATGTGGATAAAATTTGTTCAACTGAAGTTTTAATTTAATAGATATATAAAATTTAATTATATACATAGGTATATATAAATATACAAATATACCTTCAAGACACTATATCAATCCATATATATAAAAATCACCAAGAAAAAAAATGAAAGAGGTAATGTTTTGGAATCATAGCCATAGGCAGGTTTATACTTAAGCAACCATAAACAGTGTTATGCTGACGAAAAGTATTTATTAATTTCCCCATAGTCTACTATTGAAGATGAACTTTAAAAACACCCTAAGATAAAACTTCTAAGTTTATTTAAGAGAGAAAATACATATGCTGTCCAGCTTCCTGGGTCCCATTGGGGTTGTCCAAAGTATATTATCAGTATCTCTGGAGTATGAGTGCTGATTTTCCAGAACACAGTTTGGGAAATGCTCCCTGATAGTATTAATATATTCACCTTTAATTGTATTTTTCAGCCGTTAAGACATAACTAATTTAAATGTCATTTTTATAATGTCAACTTTTTACTAATGAAATTAGTAATAACTTCTACTTTAGTTAAAATAGCAAGTTCACAATTATAATAATACTAGAGACCCAGTGCACAAAATTCATGCACTTGGGGGAGGGGGTCCCTCAGCCCAGCCTGCACCCTCTCACAGTCCAAGAGCCCTCAGGGGAGGTCCGGCTGGTGGCTTAGGCCCGCATCCTTAGCACTGCCACGGAGGTGGGAGAGGCTCCTGCCATCGCTGCTGCACTGACCAGCTGTCAGCCTGGCTCAGGGCTTGTGGCTGAGTGGTGCTCCCCCTGTGGGAGTGCACTAACCACCAGGGGGCAATTCCTGCATTCAGCGTCTGCCCCCTGGTGGTCAGTGCACATCATAGCGACTGGTCATTTTGCCGTTCAGTCGATTTGCATATTAGTCTTTTATTATATAATATAATTTTCTTCTCAAACTTAAAACAGTAGTTGGGATCGAATTGTATTTCAGCAAAAGCTGAGCCCCATCTCTCTAAACTCCTGAGCTTTGGGACCTATTTAGTAATCACTGAATGTTTTTATTCAGCCAAGACACTAAACCCAAGAGTAAAACAAACAAACAAAAAAACACTCAATTTTGCATACATTCCATAGCTTCTTTTGAATTCAAAAGACTCTGATGAAAAATTCAAAAGTAAGTTGTAAAGATTAGCCTTGCTCAGACAAATAGGTTTCATGCTTCTTTTTCCAAACTAGTCTAATTTAGGAAGTGCAGTAAATTTTCATGTCCTCTCTTTAAGTTTTTAAAATGATCATCAGTACATGCACTATTGGTGAAATAAGGGTTTACTGAGAAAATTAATAGAACTAATTTAGTTTTGAGAATGATTTTGGAAAATGTTCATCATGGTACATTGTTCTCAATGGGATGTGGTCCTTACAAGAATCACTTACGCAATTTATTTCAAAACAATGTCTCTAAATAATAAAAGGAAATATTTCACTTGCTTGGCCCTAATCCCATGCATTTCACCACCACCACCACCACACAGTCTCAATGTCACAACCTTTGACGAGCTGAGGAAAATTGTGAAGCATGATTACATGGGCAAAAGCATCCAGGGAGGTTCTGATCTTAACCCTAAGTCATGTGTTTCCAATTCTGGAGCACATTGCAGCTCCTGGGAGCTTTATAAATAACCCCATGTCTTCCCAATGCCAGGTGAACAGCCACGCTCGGGAGACACTGCCCGATTAGGGCAGAGGGGCTCCTTGCTGTTGGCAGGACTTTGAGCGAGTCAGTTTCAGCCTAGGTTTTCTTACCTGTGAAATAGTTTGTTGAATTAAATGTCATCTATGGTTCAGTGGTCCTTTTCAGCTTCTGTGCTTCTAATCCTGTGACTTTAAAGTCAATTTGAAAATGAAGCTGTTTGAAGTCCAATAGAAGTATCCCTCTTGGATGCTCGCAGTGTTATAGGCCTTTTTACAGCAACTCATGTTCCACAGACCCAGCTATGACATTCAGGTTTACCTTCTCTCAGTTAACTTGAGCTTCTTTTAGACACGAAGGGCCGAGGGAAGAAGCTTATCCCTTCACTACTAGGACCTCTTTGTTGCCTATGACAGCACTTCTGTGAATAACTTAAAAATCCAGTCACACAGGATCTGAGGACTTGCATCTGATCATGAAAATTTCATGTTAATCTAATTAGAAAATAAGTGTTATTAATATTACACTGTGAAGCATTATGCTGCGTTGTTAGTATTGCTTGTCAGGATAGCTAGACCTACTGGTGTTGTGGGCTCTTACACTTGCCACTCAACTTCCTAATAATTATTTAAAAGTGATGTTAAACAATGTTTTGGTACAGAGCATTTTATTAACTTTTAGGAAAATAATGGAAAATGGGTGGATATGTGGATAGTGAATTAAGTCAACTGAAACTCAAGGCCTAACAACTTTTTTAAAAGCACAACTACTGTGTGGCTTAAATTTAACCACGTGCACAAATACATATAACATGTACTGAATGAAAGGTCCTGTGGGTATAAGGGAATATAATGGGGGAGTGTGCACTAACATGTACAGGGTGGGGCCTAAGTAGGTGCACAGTTGCGAGTATGTGAAACAGTTGATTCTTGTATTATTATGTATTAGTCACTACATCATTTTCCATACAAACAACCGTACACCTGCTTTGGCACTACCCTGTATTATAATAATCAACTGACACGTGCCTTCTAACAGCATGTTACCTAGCATTTTGATTCACCTATTTGTGCTGAAAGCAAAATAGCTGAAACAAGGGGCAAAGTGCCCATATGATACTGATGGGAATGAGGATTTCAAGGCCACTGGACAGCTGGGATGGCCTTCCCCCTACCCCCAACCCATTAAAAATTGTCATCAAACCTAACATAATAAAATCAATTGTTACAATTCCTTTTTTCTTCCACAGCGTGACTATGGCTATATATAACGACATCAAGTACAGGTGAGTTTTAAAACCTGTATTGTTATTCTAGCTAATAGAATGTACTGGTATAACATAGCAAGTTGAGTGTTATGGTAGTAACTGTAGACACTTCTTGATCAAGCTATAGAGTGCTTTTTATTATATGACTAGAGGCCTGGTGCATGACAATTCATGCATGGGGGGCCTCCCTCAGTACAGCCTGTGCCCTCTCACAGTCTGGGAGCCCTTAGGGGATGTCCAACAGCTGTCTTAGGCCCCGCTCCACACAGGCCTAAGCTGCAGTCTGGCTGCCCTCTGTGGAAAGCCACCCCGGCAGGCTGATTTGAGGACAGCAAGCGGCCAGCCCTACCCCAAATCACCCCCCTGTGGTCACCAGTGGCGCCTCTCTGCAGGAGGTGACTGGACGGGCAATCAGAGAATGGCACTGGCCCCCATCACCCTGCCACTGGTCACCACCACCCTCCTCCCACATCTCCGTCCCCTCCTTCTGCCTGATGGCACACACCTTGGCCCCACCCTCCGCCAACCAGTCATTCTGCCATTCAGTCAATTTGCATATTATGCTTATATAGGATTGAAGTGAATTATTTGTTTATGTCTTAAGACACGTAACAGTTGAATTATTGAAGATCCCAAAGAATATTTATGTGGATTATATTGATAATTATTCTATTAGAAATTAAAATTGAGATTTAAGAAATAAGTCCATTGTATGTTTAAAGAGTTTTTATAACATTACTGAAATTTTAAGCTAGATAACCTTTGAAGTGGCAGATTGTCTTGCCCATGATAGGATATAATGCACAAGACAATGTAATAAAAGAATTACATGTTTTACCAAATCTTGATTTTTTTGGGGGGGAGGTTATATAGCTTGAATTGTGTCATTGAAGATAAATACCAAATTTATTTTTTCTTGAAGTCACAGGCTCACTTTTACTTTTGAGAGAATGACAATTGTATTCTCAAATAAAGACATAATTCTAAGGAAAAAGTGGCTTTTTCTACTCACAGCTAAGACATAAGCACTTTTCCTTAACACCACATTTCAGTATGCAGAAGTGCTTCAAGCATACTCTCCCCCTATTGAGAATGTGAAAACAGGATCAGCGTTTCATAATACCATTCCTTTTTATGAAGGATGTCCTTAAATAAAGCAGAATTATTTTCAATAATTTCAGTCAGTGAAGAATACACTGACGGCTGGCACAGTGCAGTACCCCTGCCTGCCTTCATGCTCACAAGGCAGTGTTGCTCATCTTTGCTTTTATACAACATTGCAAAGTCAAGTGTAGACTCCGGCAATGCCTTAATGTTCCTATAAAATTAGTGTTGACTGCATGGGTCTCCTGAAAAATGATCTAGGGCCATGCTCAGCAAACTGCAGCTCACGAGCCACATGAGACTCTTTGGCCCCTTGAGTGTGGCTCTTCCACAAAATACAACAGCCTGAGTGAGTCTATTTTGAAGAAGTGGTGTTAGAAAAAAATTTAAGTCTAAAAAATTTGGTACCCAAAAGAAATTCCAACCGTTGCTCTGTTGACATTTGGTTCTGTTGACTAAAGAGTTTGCGGACCACTGGTCTAGGGGAACGTACCCCTGGTGGCCTCCATAGCTCACTGCTTCCAATGAGCGAAGTGTTTTAGTGCAGAGAACATTTCAATCAAAAGACTAGTCACTTTTAGCCAAGACTGTTTTGGCTCAGTGGACAGAGCATCAGCCTGCGGACTGAAATTCAGGTCCCAGGTTCAATTCCGGTCAAGGGCATATACCTTGGTTGCAGGCACATCCCCAGTAGGGGATTGTGCAGGAGGCAGCTGATCGATGTCTCTCTCTCATCGATGTTTCTAACTCTCTATCCCTCTCGCCTCCACTCTGTAAAAAATCAATAAAAATATATTTTTTAAAAAAAGACTGGTCACTTTTAAAGTAGAAAACCACCTTTTTAATTCAACTTTTAGCAGATACAAGAAAAAATACACAATAATAATATAATACAGGAAAATGATAAGTGGAAAAACATGAATGTCACATCCACAAGAATTAAAATTCTAAAGACATTGTTGCCCAGCACTGCTGCTTTATAAAGTGTCCCTGTGTATTCCAGTGTGAGTTGGAGGGATGGAAATATATTTGGTTTGTCAGCATTGCCTGTCAGGGAGGGTCAGTGTTTTGAAGGCAATTCTAGCTGCTCGTTGCAGAAAACATGGCACAGAGTTTGATGTACTGAGTAAAAAGAAGCCAGGGAACCCTCTTACAGGGTCCAAGACAACAGTTTGTAAAACTGCTTTGTTGAAAGTTAAGCTTCTTCCTGAACCCTCTCTCTACTCTTAGATGATGTGTTACTAAGATCCTAACATTTCCCGAATTAATTTTTTAAATGCATATTCTTCTTTTATAGAGTTGGAAATGAAACCTCCGGTATTTTTGAAGAGAGAAAGCACCCCTTCAGAGTAAGTGTCAGTTTTATTGAGGCTCTAGTTGTCTCTCATACTGTGGTGTTTATTTCATACTGATCTGCTTTTAAATGAATTATTAGAAGAAAATTACTTCCTCTGGCTTGAAGTCAAAATCATCTTCTTTTCAGTCTTCTTCCCACTGCATGTTGTATCTAATGATTTTACAGAAAGGAGTCTTGTGTGAGGGACACATCAGTAAGAACTGAGCCACAGCTTTGTATAGTCAGAGAGCTAAAGTGAGTAAATGTGCCCCAAATAAGAAAATATAGCTTTCCTGATGATATTTTTAGGACCATCAAACAATATAAATGTCTGTAAATAAACCTTAAAGGTTAAGACTCTATAAAAAAACTGAGACGTTTAAATTTTAAACCAAATAAAATGACAGGAATTTCCAACTCCCCTCCTCTGAAGCTCTGTAGCGACATGCAGCTGGCGCCTCCTGTGGGGCACAGCACAGCCAGAGTCTCGGGGTCACAGGAACGTGAACGTGTGTTTTCAGAGCTGGTTGCAGAGAAGAGTGACATGGGATCAACATGCCTTGTGAGCCTAAACATAGTTTACACTTAGGTAGACTTCTGTGGGGGGTGGGAAGGGGACATATGTAACTGTACTCAGGTTGTCCCTGTATTTGTGTCTAATAACTGGTGAGTAGAGAATAAATGTTAAGATCCATTGTTTATACTTCAAAGACTAAAAGACATATCAACATTATTTAGGGCCAGGTGGGCACAGTGGAAGGCTGCTAGCATGCGAGTTCTTACATATTTTCTTGAGTGGGCACTTATATGGCCTTTTCTCTTTCAGTGCGAAGTGATCACAGAGGCCCACTGGTTGCATGACCCTGAAC